>JASTWL010000399.1:0-167728 GCA_035220575.1 Temnothorax rugatulus | reverse complement strand
TTCAAAAAGAAGTCATTATCCGATGTTTTGTCATATCCGAATTCACTAATATCTATGCCATTTTCTGAATTTGACGTTGACCGACAAGTTTTTCTCTCGACATGCTAATGTTCGTTGTAAAATATCTGACGTCTGTATTGAGAGATTAACTAAATACAGTCTTTGAACTTGTACCTTTCTAATCTGAAATACACGAAAACACTTTAAAAAATCAATTTTACTAATTATCGTAACAAAAGCAATCATGATCAGAGACTAATAACTGGTTACCTAACCTCTATGCACGATCTAACCTTTATGCCCATAATTTAACGTTAGGCTGATGGCAGAGAACGAGACGTCTGTTACTACGACAGACGTAGATCTACAGGATCTACAGGATCTATATGTGCTGTGTAGGCATTGACATTGGATGCATAATAGAATATTGATATCGTAGGGAAAAAGATGTGTGTCAAGAACATATTAATTTTAAAAATACAATTTATTTAGGATAATTTAATTTAATTTAATTTAATTAGGATACACTTGACCGAAATTCTTGCATTAATGTATCAAAAACGAATTTTTGTCAGCTTCCTCGAGAAAGTCGCAATTTTATTTAAATACGTCTGTGGAATGCAATTGGTTAAAATGCACTTATAGGGATTTTTCACTTGGTAACTATTTTGCTTGACAACGAGATCGGGACGTTAGTGGCCTGCATGCACAGGAATACTGTGAAGAAAATAATTTCAAGGGTCATCGCCATTCGGAAATTGTTGAATGTAGAGACGAGAAAGGAGAGGAGAGAGAGAGAGAGCGAGAGTGAGGAGAGAGAGAAGAGACGAGAGAGAGAGCGAGAGAGAGAGAGAGAGAGAGAGAGAGATGATTGATTTTTAATATGCCATAGTCAAAGACTTAGGCAAGTAATGAATAAATACAAGATTATACAAGGATTATACATGATGTAAAGACCTGAGCGAAATATAAAAGACAGACGTGATTGTGAGTTGGAACTGAGAAAAATACAAGACGCAGTGTGATAGCTACCAATAAGCAGTAAGCAAAAATGGAAACAATGAAAAAACTAACGTCTAATATCGCGGAAGAATGATAATATTATTTCCATTTCCGCCTAAAGCTTCCTTACATGCTACAAAACTAGACAACTCGAATGAAACGTGTTTAAAACTACATATTCATTATGATTAAGTAACGTCACATGACCAAATTTCAATGGAAAAGTATGAATTATCTGAAATACTGCTCAGAGAGAGAGAGAGAGAAGAGAGAGAGAGAGAGGGAGAGAGAGAGGGATGAGAGAGAGAGAGAGAGACGAGAGGATGAGAGGAGAGAGAGGAGAGAGAGAGAGTAGAAGAGAGAGAGAGCGAGAGAGGAGAGAGAGAGAGAGAGAGACGGACGATTGCAATCTAAAAAATTTCATATCGCAGAATAAAAAGCGGTCTCCAGTTCGCGAGAACATGACGAATGAATTTGATTACACATTTGTTACGTTTGGCAGTAATAATTTTTCGGACGGTTAATCGCGTGCCAAAGACTGAGATGTTAATGTCGAAATTGATCTATCATTACTGTTTGACGGATACAACGCAAGACGTTGAAATTTATAACAGTGGCGATGCGCTTCATGCAAAACATATGTAACACGCGTCTTTACAATTGTAATGTCATGTTGAATGTGCACGATATCATTTCATAATTATAGTACTATTGTACATATTCGTAAAGCTGTAGAATATCGTGATATTTTACGATATCTCTTGTTCTCTATTAAGCCTATAACTCGAATTGTTGCATACAGCATTTATATAAGAAAATGTATATAAACTTTTTTTTTTAAACATATATAATATAACTTGTAAAAAAAGCTTAAGAAGTCTATTACTTAAGTTATAAAAGTAAGCGAAGTTTACGAAAGATCAATATATTATCGCATATATATATGTCGAATATATATATATATATATATATATATATATATATATATATATATATATACCTATATATAGCATTTGCGACAATATATTCATTTTCTGAATATTATACCAGGATATCAGTGTTGAACTCTTTTTTTTAGAACACCTCGTATATGCATATCTAGCCCTATCGCAAAATGGCGGCAAGATGTATCACAGCCGAGACCAAACTTGTTAGCGTTCTATAGACACGGTAGACTGCGATTCCAACGATTCTAACATGGCCAAGGGATGCGTCAAAATAATAATGATATTAATAACAATAATATTAACAATAATAATTTATAATAATACTTATGTGCAATGAACCATCGCGTCATAGCAAACTAGAAGTTTAACTATATTGAAAATTTGTCTTACCGCCATTATATCAATGGATATCAATTTGGAGATGCACATAACATTAATTATTTCTATTAAAATGAACCAACCAATGTACTCGTTGATTCTCGTCATTATCTCTTTTTAGATGTATATAATAGCAAATTGTAAGCACATTAACATCGAGATTTATCTTCCAAGCATAATTTAATATATATTTAAACATTAAATAAATATTTTTGTTGCATTAAATTCTTTGCCAACAATAAACGCAATTTTTGAAAAAATTTTGAGATTGCTAGTTTAACCCTATTTCCTCCAACGTTTTTTCCGCCCCTTTAATCCTCGCATCATAACTCACGAACGAATTGACGAAATTTAATGTTCCAAAGCGCAAATTAAAGGTACTACTTTTAGCTTTAATTTGCGCTTTGGAACATTAAATTTCGTCAATTCGTTCGTGAGTTATGATGCGAGGATTAGAAACTCGTAGGACACGAAAGGGCATGGTTGGAGGAAATAGGGTTAAATAAATCGCTATGCCTCGACTATACGTAACATTTTCAACAATACGGTTGATACTTTGACATTTGCGTCGATTGTTATGTCGATTTATTAATTCACAAGGAGCACCAATGCGCGTATAATGCGCTTTGAATGTACATTAAACTTCGCATTAAATGCGGGTCGTAAATGCATATTTAAAGCGCATATTGGTCCCGTATTATATGCGCATTTAATGCATATTATGACAGCGCATACCAAAAAGTGCACCTACGCTCATTGATCGAGAAGCCCAATCGGACAACTAGTAAACTCTATACTATATTGGAATGCTCACTACAATGTTTAGAGGCCGGACACGAAGAAAAAAGGGATAGGTTGCTCAGTGTCCACTGTGTCCAGACAGAGAAAGAAATGGACGTTGAGTGCAACCTACACTGAGGAAAAAAAGCTGTTGCTTCAATTAAAGTGCTATCACGGGGTGCTAAAAACATAAGTAGTTTATTCAATTGTATTATTATTAGACCTAATATCTGGATTATTAAACCAATAATTTAATTATTCTACGCATTACTGTAAGCATATTCCAGTACAGCTATCACAGAAGAAAAGAACATTCTTTTTTAGAGAATATCTTTATTTTTGACATGTAAATCTTGAAATGAGATTATATACCGTGTAATCTCGTTTTAAGAATTACATGTCAAAGATAAAGATATTCTCTAAATAAGAATGTTCTCTTATCTGTGTAGAGTTCACTATGGACAACCGAAGCTCCATCAACTTGCTTACCCTATAGGGGATCTAAGAGTCTACATGTGCATCTACACGTTGATGCTTTAAACGCAGAAATAAGAACAAAGATAGTTAGTGGAACTATTTATTTAAAATTCAATTTATAGAAAATTTAAAAACTTAAATAAAATGTTTCATAATGAGTAAGAAGCTACTTATTTAAATATAATATAAAACCTGTCATTTATAAATCAAATGTTCAATTTGCATTAATTACGCATTTAAATGCACGTATTTTGAACACACAATTAATGTAGTTTTGAAGCCAATGCAATTGTACGCGCATTAAAAGCACGTTATACACGCATTGGCGCTCCTTGGGTTGTAACGTAACGCATCGCTAATGGAACGTCACCTACAATATTCATGCGACAATTATAACGTTCTAATTGTATGGTCAATCAAAATAAATAAATCAGGTAATTATTTAATGGACACAACTCCTCAGAATTTTGACGCAACGTTATTTACATCTAAATATTTAAATTTAATCTTCTTAATCTCACTTATTAATTCATTTTCTTAATTTCACTTATTAATTCATTTGTTAATTTAATTTATTAATTCATATTTTTAAGGCTTCTGCTGGTTCGATTGCCAAGTTCGCGTCGACAGTACACACAGTGTCACATGTAACAAAATTGTGAACTAAAAGGCGTGAAAAGTAACGTTAAAAAGCTAAATTATTCCTGCGACATACAGCATATTTTTCGTTTTAGTGCAATATTTTTATATTTAAAATAATTGTTATTAAAACACACCGAAGATTCCCATTTTGTTATAATGTAATATGTAAAAGCAAATATTTATTTTAATTCGGCAAATGGCTTGTTTTCCTCCTTGATTAGCACAATTCAATTCGACATATATGGATTACAGTAGAGTTTTCGGTATTTTGCAACTCTGTTCTGTCGATTACAAACACTCTTATTGGAAAAATTTTTATTTTAATGTACGTCGCAAGAATTTTCATGATATTTTTCTTGCTTCTGACGTTCTGATCTTTCTGGATCTGATCGATCCAAGATAGCTACAATCTCGAGAAAAAATGGGTATACAATATGGTCAGATGTAAAAATCCATAATTAGACAAGATCATATCGCGCCAAATTTTGGCTTTTTTTATATAATACGAATTACATATGTGATAATACGAATTACATATGTTATTAAATCTTTTCATATCTAATTATGGATTTTTACATCTGACCATATTGGAAAGATTAAGCCCAGATAGCACAGCTGATCTTTATGAATTCAAAAAGATCTGAATCTGATCTTTATGAATTCATAGAGATCAGCTGTGCTATCTGGGAGGATAGAAGATAAAAAATTTAAAGGCGGAGTTAAGAAATAGGGACGGGAAAGTGCAAAGGCAAATAGAGGAAAGCATGATAGGGAATCTAAAAACAATAAGAAATATAAGGAACGGGAAAGAAGTATAGAAGGTCCGAAATATCTGAGGGGGTTACACATGAGGAAAGGCAATATAAGGGATAGCGTTAGAACGGTTAGAGCACTACTAAGAGTAAGATACGGAAACTGGAGGATAAGAATAAATATTGGCTAGAGGAGGAGGAGACAGAGTGTGTGTTTTGCGGCCAAGGCGAGGAGAGTATTAACCATTATATAACAGATTGTGATATGATCAAAGACTGGTTTAGGACTTTAGGTAAAAATTATGTAGAAATAATTAATAAAATATGGAATGAGATGTGTTAGATAGTGAAAAAAGTATGTTACTGAGATTGCTCTGGAAGGAGAAAAAGAAAATTAAGGAAAGGAGGGTTTCACAAGGATAGGCACATTTTAGTTTAATGGAATAATTGCGAGCGCGGAAGGTATGAGTGTTAAGGAAATATTGTAAACCAAGTCCACTTCATGGCAAATATGCTGAAGTTAAATAAATTAATTATACATCTATAATAGATCATATTATACTAATTTTTTTCTCAGGATGAGAACAGAAATCCTAACATAAAAAAAATTTTGATACTAAAATGTACGCATTCATCTCTCTTAGTCATGATATTTTATTTCTATAACAAACCAATATGGAGAGAATTTTTATAATATAATTGTACAGTGTAATGTTTTTTATAAGTTTTATAATAATTTTATAAATTCGTAGTATTTCTTCTCTCTTTTCTTTCGCCGCGCCGGTTCACGTTTATCTAAAAACTCTTGCACGTTGCAAGAAAGCTCTTCCGTATCTTCCACCTACCTATATAATCTAGTGGTGCTACGCGATACATACGAGTCATACGACACTGTAAAAGAAATCTCTGCCAAAAAAATGCAAGAGTTCTGTTATATTTCGTAGTGACCGGCTACACGTAAGGATGAAGCGAAATACTTGCGGATTTAAAACCCAAAATTGCTGCATGCTGCGGCATGTAGAATCAAGGAAGGTCAGTATTGTTAAAAGAAATCCGCAATTTCTTCGTAGATTTTATAATTAATTGAATTAGCGGTGATAACCTAACGCTTTTTTAAGATACACATCTGTGTTGCTTTGCATGATATGCATCCCGTGTGCATCACGAAGTCGCGATTGTACCGGCGACCTAGATTAACTTAATTGCGACTGATACTTTGTGCGACGTGCGGCAAAATTTCGGTATAAAAATTAACCTTGCTCTTACTTTCATGCGGTATGCGTGGAGAGTAATTTTCGTAATTTTTGTAACGATTCGTAGCTAAACAACTCGCGCATCGGACAGGCGAACGCGAACGCTACGAGCAGCGGCTACCAATCTGGAAAATAAGACTCGCGAGGGTTAAAAGGTTAATAAGCACAAAGCTGTTTTAACGTGAATCGCACATACGGTTCCGGAGAATGCGCCGCGCCGGTACTGCGCGGAATACGAGAGCACATTCCTGTTTACTTTATCCAATTGCGAGGATATGAGATTAATTATAATTTAATTGTTATTAATATAATAAGTTAGTCTGTTAATTTACTATCCTGTGAACATACCATCGTGTATCTCGCGACATGACCGTAATTCGTTATTCAGACGTGACTTTCCTTACGCAATTTTCTTCTTTGAAAACTTTCTAAACAATACGAATGAAATGCAAATAGCAATATCTTTGCAGAAATTACGTCACTTTATTCTACGCGAAGATAGAATCCCTTATTTATTTTATTAAATAATTCTATTACATTTATACTTACAATTAGAAAGTACCGTGTGCAGATCGCGCGTGATTAAATATTTAACCCTTTAAGGCCCACACATCGATCCCGTTGGAGTAAAATGTTATAATTTATAAGGTAGTCTTAAAAGACGTCCCTGATGAGTTTTTTAGTTAAGAAAAAAAATTTTTTTTTAGTTTTTTTTAGTTTTTTTAGTTTTTGGTTGTCAGTTTAAAACTACACTTTTTTTTTAATGTTCATAATTATGTACTCTGGCCCCTAAAGGATTAAATAAATTTTCATTCCTTCGGCTATAATAGGCACACAATCATCGTGACGATTCGACCATTGGTTTTGGTCCTCGTCGTCAAGACGTTTAAATAATTTAAATTATTTTAAATATGAGATGCTTATATATAAGTATCAAAGATTATTAACGTCTTGACGACGAGGAGCAAAACCAATGGTCGAATCGTCACGATGATTGTGTGCCAATTATAGCCGAAGGAATGAAAATTTATTTGTTTATTATATTGGCAATTTACGAATGTACTTTAGGTTAAATATTTAAGTTCCAGTACTGGTCAAAAGTATTGCATCACTTATGGAAGGAGAAGTCGTTACTTCAATGAAGAAAGACGTAACATAAATATTATAAATTTTTATTTTAGTACAGTTATTTTATGCTTCGATAGCAATATTAGCTTTGAGAAAAGAAAACAAAGATCTTAAAATGATTTAGTTGACGTTGAATAATTAATGTCAATGATAATCATTTACATTCAACATCAATTAATTAAATCATTAAGATCTTTGTCTTTTTCTCAAAGTATTCCTATCAAAGCATAAAATAACAGTACTAAAATAAAACTTTATAACTTTATTTATCTTAATGATTGCCTTGTTTTATATTATCGTTGACGATAATATGAAACAACGCAATTAAATCATTAAAATCTTTCTTTTTTTTTCTCAAAGTATTTCTTATATATCATCAATGCAAATGTAAAACAAACATATGAAGGATATTGGGGAAAGACGATCAAAGTCCACTTTTTGTCGAAATTGATCTGATCATGTTATCTTGTGGCATTTTTAAGGAACTTTCATAATTCTTATCTATTTTGATCAAGAACAGTTACAATTCATTAGAAATAAGGCCGAAAAATGCACCACGCTGGGAAAAGACGATCATATTCCACGCGTCTAAGAACCATCAGAGTCCAACGACATTACTCCGAGTGGATATTGATCGGTTGTTGTATCCTTCATATAGGGTGACCAGTAATTGAAACGTCTGAGCGAATGAGAAGCGATGGGCCGGACTCGGCACGCATTTGAAATGGTTTAGTTGTTAGGTCTCTTAACAACGGCTCAGTAAGCAAAATGTTAACGGCGCGGGCGCACAGATGCGCACAGATTGGCAGCAAATTTGATCAGATCCCATACCAAAACCATAGCCATCTATGTCCACATTGAGCTGGTGTTCTGTCGATAGAACCCGCTGACAAGCAGTGTGAACAGATTGGCAACAGAAATCGTGCAGGCAAAGCTGACAGTCAATCTGCTCACACTGCCTGTTAGCAGGTTCTGTCGCATTTTTGGCAACAATTTGACAACATTGTCTAATACAGCAGCTTCTGTGTGTTGCCTTTCTGACATCAAAAATTTACTGCACGATCTGCGCAGGTTCGAGGGTGAGCATCATCTGATCACGAGAGGTGGAGTTACGCAGCGAGCGATATGGTCCACCTTTCACTGTCAGATAATCACCTTCTAAAAGACCTAACAATTAAACCATTTCACATATACCGAGTTACATCTACAGTTAATTTTGGGTTTTACTAAGATAAGAGCCAGACTTTTTTATTCAAAAGTAGCAAAAAAATTCTTCGATATTTATAGATCTGCCATTTTAAACTTTTAAATTTTAACTGCAGATTTGAAATTAAAAGCCTAAAAAATCCTTACATGTAAAATTTTAATTATGTATAAGCCAAGTGTATTCTAATTAAATTAAATTAAATTATCCTAAATAAATTAATTGTAATTTTTTTTAATCAATATGTTCTTGACATACACGTTATCTTTTCCCTACGATATCAATATTCTATTATGCATCCATGTCAATGACAAGACGGAAATATTCAAAATGTACTATTATGTGCTCGCTCTTATTCCGGCTTATATTGATTGTATCGATTTGTAATATGTGTGCCAAATTATGGTATAAAATTACTAAAACTTTTTAAAATGCATTATACAAAAAACTAGATTTTACCGAATTAATCAGAAACTTTTCTTTTTTGAATCAGGTCAGCAACTTTTAAGTCACATCTATACGTGTAAGATAATAATGAGATCGCAGAGAAATAACAATGATACGAGTGATAACAAAACTTATGAAACCGAGTATTTCGATTGTAACAAATTTCGCTTTGAGCGGACTTAACAGGATATTATTTGGTGACATTTTCTGAGATGCAAATAATAATGAAACTAGTAGCGAGTAGTAGAAGCGAACTTGTAACGTATTTAAAATAAATTTTATCTTTAAACGAGGATATTTTTTAGCGTAAGATAGCGCGAGAAAAGTGTATGTTTCAAACGGAAAATATAGGACGATCGTGCCGTGTTCGTGGAATAGCCTTAATCCAAACTGATAAACTCAATACATCATTCTCCCGCTTCATGACTAGAAGATTGAGAATACTTAAACAACAGCAAGATAATATTGAGTAAAGTGTGCTCATTGTTACGGATGCTGTAACGGCGCCACGACTTCTAGGTTCCCGAAGCCGGAACTTGTTCCAAGCCATAGATGGCAGATATACAGACGACGAATAACGATAATGTTAAATCGAAATGAGAAAGCCATGCTGAAGCCTCTATCACCATTTCTCTCGTCTTATAATTATCTATATTTAATGTGTGATATATACTTATGTAATATGCTATCGCGATTCTAACCACTAGAATAGTCGACATATTGATTTCTGGAAAGGGGCATACACACGATTATGATTTCCATTTATATATTTACATTTGTCGCTTACGATCATATGTTTTATCGTTCTATTTTGACACCGTGCGCATAATCAAGGAACTCATTTAAAACTTGCGCCTAATCGCATCATTTCCTTACACAAAGAGTATCTTATTTCTAAAATTTATCTTAAAAATGCCAAAATTAAAATATAAATAAAGGAGTATGGATATTTTTAATAGAATATTTAAGAAATTATAACTGATGATTTATGAAAATACAAACGAATTTAATATATATTGGGAGCTTTCCAGCAAGCGACACAAGTCAACACAAGTATTGTTTTATCTTTGTTTGTTACTCATTGTCAAAAAAGAAAGATAGAACGATATTTGCGTCGCTTGCTGGAAAGCTCCCATTATAAAGTGACAAGCATATCATATAGGTTGCTCCTCATTTCTTACCAACACAACACATATATGTAACACATACACAACACATATAACATTGCAAAGCCAGCGAAGACATGCTCCATAAAAAGGTAAACAGGCGATTGTGGCGCAGAGAGATGTACGCTGCTCGAATGAGCCAAAGATCCGAGTTCAAATCCGACTAATAATCGTCGGTTTTTCTTCGATCGCCACTTTTCGGAAAGTACCTAATAACAACCCACCGAGAGTATCTAAAGTATCTTGCCACGAGTCCTCTATATTTGCCGTTCGAAATCAGACCAGACGAATTAGAAATGGAGCACACTTCAAAAATACCCCAAAAACTATCCGTTTCCCTTAACAATTAAATAAATAATCGTAAAATGTAATACGAATAAGCCTAGCCCATAAGCATGCAATTTTTTTCAAATAGACTATGGTTTTCAAAAATGGATGTAAGTTTCGTATTATATTTATTTTACGGTTAACGTCATGATCTCACATGATGGCGGCGAAAGCCCGAGAGCCGTAAATGATCTCAAATCTTTTTTATTGTTACGGATAAGTGCTTAATTAAGTTTTGTGTTATCTTCGTAGAAACCATTACTTTAAAACTTAGTTACCCGACTTATTTTCAGTTTTTATTATAAATAAACAGTCAATGATAAACAAGAGTTCTATCTTATAGAAGAGGCAGAGACGATAAAAGCTAATTTCGTCCGTTTTTCGCGAATCGTTTTGGTTCCGTTCTAAATATTCGAAATAGAAACATCTACGTGTAATCTTAATGGCTGCATTTAGCGGAGAAAACTGCTTTGTAACTGTTATAAGATTTGTGAATCTATATGCTTTTGTTTTTGCCCGAAGCTATGAGCAGGTCAAATTCACGAATTTCACAACAGTTACAATGCAGCTTTCTCTGCTGAACGCAGCAAATATGACGCGGTCACGGACTTCGATATATAATCCTATATAATGAATGCTGTGGATGCATATTGAAGCAGGTCACTATCGAAATTTTCCTATATCTCGTAAATATTATACCAGGATATCAGTGTTGAATCCTTTCTTTTAGAACACTCTGTACATGCATATCTAGCCCTACTGCAAAATGACGGCAAGATATGTGTCACGGCCGAGACACCTGTTGGCGTTCTAGTATTGTATATAGAGTATATAGAGTATAAAAGTCTATACACTGAAAAAAAAATACTTAGATCCAAGTAAATATTTTTTCACATAGTACCAATGGCCTTATTTACTTAATATAATCACATATTTATTTAGAATTAAATATTTTTACTTAATTTAAGTAAAGATATCTAATTCTAAATAAATATGTGATTATATTAAGTAAATAAGGCCATTATTGATATTATGTGAAAAAATATCTTCTTGGATCTAAGTATTTTTTTTTTCAGTGTAGACGGTAGAAAGCACGATTCCACAACACGATATATCAATTTGGGGATGCACATAAGATTAATTCTGTATAAACATATTGTGCAACTAAGTTTCGGCCACAAGAGTGCAATCTCTCTATAACGCTATTAAACCGAGATCTTCATACCGTAATATGTTTCTAATTACCCTATTTAGAAATTTTCTCGGAATTCGAAGCATTCCTTTTAGCACGTGCAATTCTCCCGGCGCACTACTCCGCCCAGACTATATACTCGTCAATCTCCGTGTCCGGGATTATCATCAAACGGTGATAACAATGTTATGGTTGCCACCACCTGGAACCTATCACCTTTAATCCACGGAATATCGCCCCCTTCACCCCGCCATCTGCGTATTTTCGACGCGCGCCGCTATTTACGCCGCGATTCATTCAGAATCACCCGCTCGACGAAGAAGCATCGTCGAGCGGGTGGTTCTGAATGAATCGCGGCGTAAATAGTTTAACAATATTTTATAATATTTATTTAATAATATTTATTAAAATGCATTTTTTTACGGTATAGCGAGTGTTATTCGTACAAGAAGAAGGAAGCGAAAAGGTCTGAAAGAGCCGTTCCTGTGTCGACCATCCACCCAGTTACGAAAAGCACCGCTGATAACCACAAGATGAGTCTCAACGCAACTTATTTCATGCCTTCTTTTGTTATTCGTATTGTCATCGCCGTGCTCGTGATCTACTTCGTCAATGTAAAGGCGCACATTAAACGTGAGTAACTTACAAGTAAAATTGTATTATAAATTATTTTGATTCTCGATTATGTTGTTATATCTGATTTAAGGGGGGATCCTGGTGTAGAGTATGTCTAAGTAATAGTATGTAAACATAACACTTCTGTATGTTCAACAACAAGGATCTGTACATTTAAAAAAAAATTTTAAAGCTTAAAATCTCTACGAAAGTAGAAATTTCAAGCTTTAAAATCCTTTTTTAAAATTTAAATTTTGTTTATTTTTAACAAAGTTACAGCTGCTTGAATTTTGCCTATTTTTAAAGATAAATTTAGCATTCTCCTTTAATTTTTGTGAGAAATGAGAAGATAAATGATCGGGTTTGTTAGATTGGGCATTGGATTTTTCGACACGTGCAATTCTTTGAATGACGTTCACGATGATATTCGTGTTATATACGATGCTTTTGTTGAAATCGAGGAATCACATGCCGGAAAAGTTTTTCTTAGGTATTTATCATTAGAAATAACTTTGTATAATTTTCTTTTATGTTATTCAGTTATTGGGATGGTAATTCTATCTATCAGCTTCTTCAGAGATGTTTAGAAGTTCTGAGGCATGAATTCAGCGAGCTTAAAACAGTAATGGCAGATCAGTTAATGTACGTCAAGGAGGATCTTATATTACAGCATCATTAGACATTTTACGATTTTATTGTAACTAAGGTAAATATACTAAATGATAAAACTTATGAAGCAATGTCACAATATTGGCATGTTATTTTATTTTACTTAGGTATTTATCACGATTGAAAGTCTTACTCAATACTTTGTATAATTCTCCTTTATGTAATTTTAGATCATGGTACGAGAGGAACAAAGACATTTTTCCAGCGAGTAGATGGGAACTTTTGGATCCAACGAAAAGTTACGACAAGTATATAGTGTCGGATAAAAATAGGAAGAAAGATAAAATCTGATAAACTTATATTCAACGAATTGTCCAATTTCGTTTAAAGGATTCAGATTCAAAGGACTGTAAATATTATAAATAACCAGATAAACATCTTTGTTTCATCATACAATAATTGTATGATGAAACAAAGATGTTTATCTGGTTATTTATAATATTTACAGTCCTTTGAATCTGAATCCTTTAAACGAAATTGGACAATTCGTTGAATATAAGTTTATCAGATTTTATCTTATATATAATCATATATAATCATATACGGTTATATATACTTCCATATGAATCTTATATGTATCCATACATGAGTGCATGTAATATACAGGGTGTCCGAAAAATCGCCTACTCCACTTCGAGAGGTGATTCGGGACTCAAAAACAAGCAAAAAAGTTCATACAAACATAGGTCCGGAATGAGCCGTTTCCGAGTTGTAGCCACTTTTATGTTCAAAAATCGTAATTTAAAATCCGCTTGGCATCCCTCTTTCTTAATTATTTCTTAAATTAAAAATTTTTATTTTTAAATATTTTTAATTTTTTTAATTTTAATTTTTTTTTCAATTTTTCAATATTTGTAAATACGATTACATTATTTTTAAAAGAAATCAGTTGTTTTCACGGCTATTCAAAATCAGTTGTTTTCACGGCTACTTGAAATCAGTTGTTTTCACGGCTACTTGAAATCAGTTGTTTTCACGGCTATTCAAAATCAGTTGTTTTCACGGCTATTCAAAATCAGTTGTTTTCACGGCTACTTGAAATCAGTTGTTTTCACGGCTACTTGAAATCAGTTGTTTTCACGCCTATTCGAAATCAGTTGTTTTCACGGCTACTTGAAATCAGTTGTTTTCATGGCTACTTGAAATCAGTTGTTTTCACGGTTATTCAAAATCAGTAAGTAAATCACGGCTTTTCAATAAGTTTCAAATTATTATTTAACAACACCTTACTTTTAGGTTGTATCTAATCTTTCCGTATTCATCAATGGATCGTTTAAGTTTTAATGAATTAGCTGATATGCATCTTATGTATGGTCTTGCTCAAAGTAATACTGCCGAGGCAATTTGAAACTTATTGAAAAGCCGTGATTTACTTACTGATTTTGAATAACCGTGAAAACAACTGATTTCAAGTAGCCATGAAAACAACTGATTTCAAGTAGCCGTGAAAACAACTGATTTTGAATAGGCGTGAAAACAACTGATTTCAAGTAGCCGTGAAAACAACTGATTTCAAGTAGCCGTGAAAACAACTGATTTCAAGTAGCCGTGAAAACAACTGATTTCAAGTAGCCGTGAAAACAACTGATTTTGAATAGCCGTGAAAACAACTGATTTCTTTTAAAAATAATGTAATCGTATTTACAAATATTGAAAAATTGAAAAAAAATAAAAAAATTAAAATTAAAAAAATTAAAATTATTTAAAAATAAAAATTTTTAATTTAAGAAATAATTAAGAAAGAGGGATGCCAAGCGGATTCTAAATTACGATTTTTGAACATAAAAGTGGCTATAACTCGGAAATGGCTCATTTCCGGACCTATGTTCGTATGAACTTTTTTGCTTGTTTTTGGGTCCCGAATCACCTCCCGAAGTGGAGTAGGCGATTTTTCGGACACCCTGTATATAAGAAGATGGTAACATATATATATATATATATATATATATATATATATATATATATATAAGAAGAAGGTAACATATATATATATATATACAGGGTGTCCCTGAATGTTTGGGACTTTTCTCATATTTAGATAGAGCGAGCCAAACTGAGTCGAAAAGTCATGTACCATATTGCAATTTTCGCAATAGTTGATGAGATATTAATGATTAAAAATCGCCGTATTGGCCCGGCCCACCGCCAAATCCAAGCGCGCGGCGAGATGCGGCCGCCCCGTGGTCGGCGCGCGGGCAGTTGTTTACTACAAGCGGCGATGATTACGCACGAGCGGCGCGTAACGCCGGGCCCCCGTCCTGAGCGATGATAGTTTCTCGCCTTTTTTAAATAGAAATAAAATGTTCTAACAACATAGAAAAATTTTTTGTGCGTACGTATGTACATACGTGTGTACATACATACACAGGAAAATATCAATTCTACTGCTTAAAAAAGCGATTACTCAATTTACTTTTTTTCTTTTAGTAAGTAACGGTTGTCTTTAAGAAAGAAAATTTTCTTGATAATAGTCTTAAAATGTACAAATTTTAGGAAGTCTTTATCATGTACTCGAAAAAAGAATTTATACTCCTTCAAAGAACATAATAAAATTTTATCAAAGAAAAGTCAAAATAATAAATAAAGTAATACGAGGACCCTCGAGATTAAAATAGGAGAAGTCAAGGCTATGAGGGTCAAACGCAGATCACAGTGCGTAATATCAGAAATAACCGATTTATTCGTCGTTTTGATACATTACATCGATCCGTACGTTTCGGCTCAGTTTTGAGCCATCTTCAGCGGTAGTTACAGAAATTAAGTTACACGTTCTCCGTACCGTATGGTGAGTTTACTGCTCAATACTCTCTGCGAGAAGACTTGATGATCTTGTCGACACGACACACAATGATATGAAAGGTCTTGCAAGAAGAGACATGTCGTAGGTCAACACACCAGCAAGGATTATAACAAAGCACGATTTGACACCGTCACAATATTGCATGTACCAATAGTAAAACCCCGATTTGCCAACGACCAAAGTTCATGAGCATGGATTACAATTTGCTCAAAACCGTGACATATGCATGATGCAAAAAATCCGTGTCATTTTGAGACGGTGTCAAATCGTGCTTTGTTATAATCTTCGCCGGTGTGTTGACCTACGACATGCCTCTTCTTGCAAGACCTTTCATATCATTGTGTGTCGTGTCGACAAGATCGTCAAGTCTTCTCGCAGAGAGTATTTATTATGTACATGGCTCTGTATTCCACGTTTTTCAGACCGAATGGTGAGTTTCCTAAGGGATCTTTTTAATATCTCAACATTAATTGAACAAATTTACAGATATGGATCAATTGGTCTATGTTTCTGACACTTTGAATCAGTAAACTCACCATACGGTACGGAGAACGTGTAACTTAATTTCTGTAACTACCGCTGAAGATGGCTCAAAGCTGAGCCGAAACGTACGGATCGATGTTATGTATCAAAACGACAAATAATTAATCAGTTATTTCTGATATTACGCACTGTGATCTGCGTTTGACCCTCACAGCCTTGACTTCTCCTATCAAAATAATTAGCAAATCGAATTTTTGTTTTAATTTTATATTCTTAACTGAAGAACTGAATAATTAATTAGAATTTAGAATATTATTTATTTTCAGTAATATTATCAAGAAAACATTTTTTGTAAAGATCATCGTTACTTAAAAGAAGAGAAAACTGAATAATTGGTTTTCTTAGCACTAGAATGATATTTTTTTGGGTGTGCATATACGGCACGCCATTTTACTATTTAATACCATCATAAAAATTCTACCAAATTAAATTGATACAAAGAAAAGAAATTATTTTTATGTCTAGACATACTTATAATTCATAGTATTATTTTTAAGCTATAATTGAAAATGCAGAATTACAATTATGTCTAGACAAAATATTTATTCTGAATTTATTTTACGTTATGACATAAAAAATTTTCGGGAATTAAAATTATGTACATAATTGTAATTCCCGAATTTTATTTATGTACGCAATTTTAATACTTGAATTTCTATTATGTACACAATTGTAATTCTGGAATTACATTTTTCCTTTGGTAAGTAACGAGGTTCTTTAAGAAAGAATATTTTCTTGATAATAATCTTAAAATGTATTCATCACAAATTTTAGAAAAAGTCTTTATCATGTACTGGAAAAAAGAATTTATACTCCTTCAAAGAACATTATAAAATTTTATCAAAGAAAAGTCAAAATAATAAGCAAATCGAATTTTAATTTTAATTTTATATTCTTAATTGAAAAGTTAAACAATTAGAATTCAGAATATTAATTGTTTTAAGTAAAGAGAGTGATGTGTATTTTAAAATTATTATCAAAAAAAAATTCTTTGTGAAGATAACCGTTAAAAGACAGGAAATGGAGTAATTGGTTTTCTTAGCACTAGAATGATATTTTTTTGCGTGTGAATTGTGCATAAATAGCAATCGCGATATAAGATCGCGAACCAAAAAATAATTTTTTTTTCTGTGGCAAGAAAATGATAAAGCGCTATTATTTCCATACCACCTTGCGGTAGATAGCATGGCGCATTTTTTTTTTTTAAGTGGTATCCCCAGTAAGTCTAATCCACTTTGCATTAAAATATGAGAATATCGCCGTCTTCTCGAAGATCCCTTCGTGAACGGGAAGAGCTCATTTTCCAGCACGACCGCGACGGGGCTCCCGCGCATTTTTCGCGACAGGCGCGAAATGTTTTAGACGCGCGATGGATAGGTCGAGATGGCCCAATCATTTGCCCGGCGCGGTCGTCGGATCTTAACGTGCTCGACTATTTCGTTTGGGGTTACATCAAAGATTTAGTCGAGCACAGGCGTGGTGGTACAGAAGCTGAGGTACAAGAAGAAATTCTCGCAGCTTTCGGTACCATCACGCCGGAAATGACGCACCGCGCGACGCGCAATATTACTCGAAGGGCCGAACTCTGTATACGAGAAGAAGGAAGGCACTTCGAACAGTGGA
This sequence comes from Temnothorax rugatulus, assembly GCA_035220575.1. NCBI lineage: Eukaryota > Metazoa > Arthropoda > Insecta > Hymenoptera > Formicidae > Temnothorax > Temnothorax rugatulus. The sequence goes on along the minus strand of JASTWL010000399.1, from coordinate 149,783 downwards.
TTAGACTTACTGGGGATACCACTTAAAAAAAAAATGCGCCATGCTATCTACCGCAAGGTGGTGTGGAAATGATAGCGCTTTATCATTTTCTTGCCACAGAAAAAAAAATTATTTTTTGGTTCGCGATCTTATATCGCGATTGCTATTTATGCACAATTCACACGCAAAAAAATATCATTCTAGTGCTAAGAAAACCAATTACTCCATTTCCTTTCTTTTAACGGTTATCTTCACAAAGAATATTTTTTTGATAATAATCTTAAAATACACTCATCACTCTCTTTACTTAAAACAATTAATATTCTGAATTCTAATTGTTTAACTTTTCAATTAAGAATATAAAATTAAAACAAAAATTCGATTTGCTTATTATTTTGACTTTTCTTTGATAAAATTTTATAATGTTCTTTGAAGGAGTATAAATTCTTTTTTCCAGTACATGATACAGACTTTTTCTAAAATTTGTGATGAATACATTTTAAGATTATAAGTATGTCTAGACATAATAATAATTTCTTTTCTTTGAGTATCAATTTAATTTGGTAGAATTTTTATGATGGTATTAAATAGTAAAATGGCGTGCGGTATACGCACACGCAAAAAAATATCATTCTAGCTGAGAAAACCAATTACTCAGTTTTCTCTTCTTTTAAGTAACGATGATCTTTACAAAAAATGTTTTCTTGATAATATTACTTAAAATAAATAATATTCTAAATTCTAATTATTCAGTTCTTCAGTTAAGAATATAAAATTAAAACAAAAATTCGATTTGCTAATTATTTTGATAGGAGAAGTCAAGGCTATGATCACAGTGCGTAATATCAGAAATAACTGATTTATTCGTCGTTTTGATACATTACATCGATCCGTACGTTTTGGCTCAGCTTTGAGCCATCTTCAGCGGTAATTGCAGAAGTTAAGTTACACGTTCTCCGTACCGTATGGTGAGTTTACTGATTCAAAGTGTCAGAAACATAGACCAATTGATCCATATCTGTAAATTTGTTCAATTAATGTTGAGATATTAAAAAGATCCCTTAGGAAACTCACCATTCGGTCTGAAAAACGTGGAATACAGAGCCATGTACATAATAAATACTCTCTGCGAGAAGACTTGACGATCTTATCGACACGACACATGCACAGCAATGATATGAAAGGTCTTGCAAGAAGAGACATGTCGTAGGTCAACACACCGGCGAGGATTATAACAAAGCACGATTTGACACCGTCTCAAAATGACACGGATTTTTTGCATCATGCATATGTCACGGTTTTGAGCAAATTGTAATCCATGCTCATGAACTTTGGTCGTTGGCAAATCGGGGTTTTACTATTGGTACATGCAATATTGTGACGGTGTCAAATCGTGCTTTGTTATAATCCTTGCCGGTGTGTTGACCTACGACATGTCTCTTCTTGCAAGACCTTTCATATCATTGTGTGTCGTGTCGACAAGATCATCAAGTCTTCTCGCAGAGAGTATTGAGCAGTAAACTCACCATACGGTACGGAGAACGTGTAACTTAATTTCTGTAACTACCGCTGAAGATGGCTCAAAACTGAGCCGAAACGTACGGATCGATGTAATGTATCAAAACGACGAATAAATCAGTTATTTTTGATATTACGCACTGTGATCTGCGTTTGACCCTCATAGCTTTGACTTCTCCTATTTTAATCTCGAGGGTCCTCGTATTACTTTATTTATTATTTTGACTTTTCTTTGATAAAATTTTATTATGTTCTTTGAAGAAGTATAAATTCTTTTTTCGAGTACATGATAAAGACTTCCTAAAATTTGTACATTTTAAGACTATTATCAAGAAAATTTTCTTTCTTAAAGACAACCGTTACTTACTAAAAGAAAAAAAGTAAATTGAGTAATCGCCTTTTTAAGCAGTAGAATTGATATTTTCCTGTGTATGCATGTACACACGTATGTACATACGTACGCACAAAAAATTTTTCTATGTTGTTAGAAAATTTTATTTCTATTTAAAAAAGGCGAGAAACTATCATCGCTCAGGACGGGGGCCCGGCGTTACGCGCCGCTCGTGCGTAATCATCGCCGCTTGTAGTAAACAACTGCCCGCGCGCCGACCACGGGGCGGCCGCATCTCGCCGCGCGCTTGGATTTGGCGGTGGGCCGGGCCAATACGGCGATTTTTAATCATTAAGGGGGTTGTCGTGCTGAAATATCAGCAAAAAGTATAGACGCGCGCTTACGGTTCTCCGCGTATTCCCCTTCTCCACTTTAAAGACTGGATTTTCTAGAGCAACTGTACACGCACACATAGACGTGGCCTGTCCATGTACTCTCTCCGCGCACGCGTGTAAAAAATTTCAGATTTGGCAACGCTGCGTAAATTAACGTTTAGAAAAAATGTCTGGAAAACCGCGTATGTAGCCAGCAAAATCCGGAATTCGTCAATTCATAATGTTATTGACAAACGAAAAAAAATATATTTCGACGGTACACACTATACTCAAAGAGTATAGTGTGATTTACGCGCGATGTCTGCTGGGCCGCCAACGTTGCCACGTCACCACAGCACTTCTCTTTGCGCATTTTTCAGGCATCATGATAACGTACTTTTACTTATAATATCTCAACAACGAATATGGATTGCTCTATACGAGTTTCTGCTATTCGATATTATTGAATATCATTAATAACATATTAGTTTTTCAAAACAATGACAGTTTTGGTGGAGATGTTATAAGCGAAAATGTGGCTCTCGCGGCGACCTTTCCATAAGAGCCCATGTTAAAAAGCGCAACTTCCACAATGAATATCTCGAAAACGAATATGGATTGTCTATCTCAAATTTGGAGACGTAATGTATGTAAGGTTTATTAATACATACGCGAAGTCTAGAGAAATCGACAATATTTTTATATTTCACGACAACCCCCTTAATATCTCATCAACTATTGCGAAAATTGCAATATGGTACATGACTTTTCGACTCAGTTTGGCTCGCTCTATCTAAATATGAGAAAAGTCCCAAACATTCAGGGACACCCTGTATATATATATATGTTACCTTCTTCTTATATATATATATATATATATATATATATATATATATATATATATATATATGTTACCATCTTCTTATATATATATATATATATATGTATGTGTGATAAACTATCTTGAGTGTATTCATTTACGTTTTCTCTAACGGTATGACCATTCTGCGTATTTCACGTTCTTTAAGTATCGATTTTCAATTATATTTATTCGGATTATGATAAATTATTCGGCGTGTACTTGCGTTTTCATAAACACTCATATTATTGCGGTGTACTTTATGAACCATTTGCATTTAACTTATGCTTCTCTATAATGTGTATTTCTTGTTCCTTTTTGCGTTACTTTAAGTATAATAATCAAGCGAATATTATACGAATATAATTCGAATTTCAGCGGTTCTTTATTTTTACTCGCGTCTTCGGATTTGCTTTACACTTTATAATTTTTGATACTTGATAGTATATGGTAATTTATTCGTCGCGTAATTCGGCGTGTATTTGCATTTTCTTAAACACTTATATTATTTTGCGATATATTTTATGATCCATTTGCATTTAATTTATGTCTCTCTATATTCTGCGTATTCCTTGTTCCTTTTTGCGTAATCTTAAGTATAATAATTAAGCATTTTAATTCGAATTTCAACGGTTCTTTATATTTACTTGCGTCTTCGGCCTTGCTTTATACTTCATAATTTTTTATACTTGATAGTCTATGGTAAATTAATTATTTGACGCGTAATCATTTACGCTTTCTCATTGTTTTTGGTATATATTATATTTATGCGTTCAATCATTAGTGTATTAATTCAATTTCATCGGTATTTTCTATTTGTTCGCGTCTTCGACCTTGTTTACGTGTTCGTGTACTTGATGTGTATTGTCCATTCCTTTCGCGCGTGACTATCACCGCTCGCATTCTTCTGAAGAACGTGTGTAAATATTGAGGGGTGGATTGTGAACGACGTGACTTGTGTTCATATATTATCTTCGTTCGCATATTTGTGTATTATAATGCCGAAGAATACGAATCGTAAATCTCCCAAGAAAGAGGAGGGTGGAAATACTGTCAAGCGACCACGTTGTGATTTGGATAATGAGAGTAATATTATCCCTGATATGAGTAATATTCCTCGTGAAGTCCAGACTACTGGTAGAGAAAAGTTTTTACTTTCACAAATAAGTAATAGATATTCTGAATCAATTATTGCGCCTTATCCTGTTCATATTGAATCTCTTTCGACTTCCTTGAACGTTGGTAATTTCCACCCTATGAGTATTGGTAAATTATTATGCAAGAAATATGACAATATTTCTGCGATTCGAAATTGGGGAGGAATTTGATATGCGTTGATTTCTCCTCTTATGTAGATGCGAACGACCTTCTATCCAGTAAGAATATCCTTCCGAACGGTCTGATGGCTTATACTCCGAATTACAAAATTTTTCGGGTTGGGGTGATTAGAGATGTAAACCCTTCTCTTTCTATTGATGAAATCCGTGCAGGGATTTCTTGGCCGAGTGATCCGGTTGTAATTTGCTCTTTGGAAAGACTTAAGTTTCGTGACAGATCCAGCAAAGAGCTGACTGATTCTGCTTCTGTTAAGGTGGTCTTTTCTTCCAATCTCCTGCCTCCATACATTTATATTTGGAAGGTTAAATGTAAGGTTTTTCCATTCATTAATAGAGTACGCAAATGTACAAATTGTTTTAGATGGGGACATTCCACCTTTACTTGCAGAGGTAATAAGTCATGCGAAAAATGTAGTCTCCCACATCCTTCCGAGGATTGTGATTCGGACCCTAAGTGTATAAATTGCGGTGGAGATCATTTCTTCTCGGATTTTTCTTGTCCTGTATATATTGATCATAAGATAATTAATACTGTGATGGCGTATACGAATGCCTCCCACGCTCAAGCGAAAAAAATTATTAGGATTAGAGATATTAATTCCTGCCAACACGCGGTAAACCTCTTTAAGGGGCAGGCGTATATGATTTGGAGTAGGTTTGATTTGAGGGAGGCTTTGAGTTGTAGTTCTAGTAAAAAGAAACGTCCCAGGAGAACGCAGGTGTGGACTCTATTCGCTCTCATTCTGTACTGGACGATACCATCCTCTGTGGAAATGCCTCCTGAAAAAGACCTTAACCCGTACGAATCTAACTTGATTGAGTCTAACCTCGAATCTTTAGCTAGTACATTCCCTACCCCTGATATTATACTTCACGATGACTTACGCTTTCTTTATAATTCAGGTAAATCAGAAAAATACAAAGCTTCGGCTTTATTACAATACCTAGATTTAATTTTCCGTAAATTAAACTAATGGCTTTGAAAATCTTTCAATGGAATTGCAGAAGTATCTCTGGGAAGCTACCTGAATTTTCTAATTTAATTCTGGGTATTGATATAGTATGCCTACAAGAGACTTGGTTGGATTCTCGGTCTTACTTCTCTTTTAAGGATTTTATTGCCTTCAGAGGTGATAGAACTAATGATGCTTGTGGAGGGGACACTGCTATCCTTTGCCGAAAGGAGCTTGATCCTGTCATCTTTGACTTTAATCTCCCTGATAATCCTGGTATTGAATTGACATGTATCTCTGTTTTTTATAAAAATATATCTCCTAATAGATTATTTATTGTTTCACTCTACAAACCCCTTCATATACGCGTGGGTCTGGAATGTTGGTCTAGTTTTCTGAGCTCTGTGGTCTCCGCCTCTGGTTCTAGTAATCTGATTGTTTGCGGTGATTTCAACACTCAACATGAGATGTGGGGATCCTCTAGATCAAATTGGGATGGTGTGGCATTGGCCGATGCTTTGACAGATTCAGATTTTGTCTTTCTAAATGATGGTTCCTCCACTAGAGTTTCTGCTAATCCTAATTATTGTAGTATCCCTGATATTTCCCTTGTCTCTCAATCCATGAGTCATATTTGTTCTTGGGCCACCTTTGACGAACCCTACGGCAGCGACCATTTTCCTATTATTATCCAGATCAATTATGATACTAATTTCCCGTGTATCTCTAGGAGAGCCAGAATGTGTGTTTCTAGTATGGACAGGGATCGTTTTGGCAGCATTGTACATGACCGCATGTCTGATTTTTCGATGGATAATTTATCTGGTGCCTTGGCTTATAAGAATTGGAACTCTATTATTATTGACTGCGCTCTCCGCGCTGGGGCGAAGATTTTTGACTCCTCTGGAGTGATTGTCTCATTCGATACTAACTCTGAATCGTGTAAATCTTTTCGCCCTAAATTTGAGAGAAAACATACCAATAAGCCCTGGTGGGATAAGGAATGTGAAAATGCTAGGGTTCATAGGAAGGATGCTTTTGAGATCCTAAAGGGTAGTCCTTCCAGGGAAAACCTGGCTTATTATAGAAAATGTTCGGACACTTGTAGAAGGATTATTCGTAAGAGAAAGAAAGAAAATTTCGCTTCTTTTATTAACGATCTCGGAAAAAACTTTGATCCTAAGACTTTTTGGGACTCGATTAATTCCTTCAAGAATTCCGCCTTTTTTGCTGAGTACAATCCTCCTTCTGAGAGTCGTATCTCCAATATTCATAACTTTATTAGTGGCTTCTCGCCTCCCTGGGTGCCAAATTCTTTTGAGAATATTAATCATACTCCACATGTTTCAATTTTTGATAGGGATTTTTCCTTAAGTGATCTTAAGCAGGTTGTTGCCTCTGCTGAAACCAAGAGTTCCCCTGGACCTGGATCTTATTTCTAATTTTATTTTGAGCCTTCTTCCAGAGTCTGCGCTCTTTAAATTGATTGGTATTTTTAATTTAATATTATTGGACGGCTCTTTTCCATCTAATTGGAACTTTTTTGATATTGTTCTTATTCCTAAACCAAATAATAAGGGCTTTAGACCTATTTCATTGGCTTCTAATGTGTTTAAATTTTTTGAAAGACTAATCAAGGATAGATTCGAAAGGTTTATTGAGATGGAGAATATTTTACCTAACTGTCAGTTTGGTTTCAGGAGAGGCAAGTCTTGCGATGTCTGTTTAGCTTTCATTAACATGGAGATTTATAAGTCCTTTTCAATGCAGGCTATGACCGGTGCCTTATTTTTGGATATCAAATCCGCATATGACAATGTTAACCCACACGTTTTATTTAGTTGTATTGTTGCACCTCTGGCGACGTTCCTCGACGTCGCTACGACTCGCACCTTCGTGCGCGGGAACACACACTCTCTCTCACAAGCACACACGGTTCGCGCGTGTAAAAGAAAGGAGACCGATTTTTAAGGAAACACCAACTTTATTCAAACGCTTGCGTAACAGGGTGAAACGCGTCCTCCATGAAAGGAGTCCAGCAAAAATCAGACGGGAGACTTGTTTTTAATAACAAGCTCTCCAGCAACCGTTGCCTCAATAACTTTAACGTGAATCTCCGTTGACTTCACGGTCGATCGATCGACACCTAAAGGCCGTTCGACCCGACAACTGACTCGCGTGGTCGGGGAGCAAACCGGGCGGCCGCAGCACGCAACAGTATCAATAAACTCAGAATCCCTGATGGTTATAAACGTTTTTTTCGTAATCTCCTTTCCTCAAGACACGAGTTTCTTTGAATCTGGGATCTTTTACGCAAAGAGGCTCCTTCAACGTGGTATCCCGCAGGGCTCTGTACGTAGATCGTAGCCCTATCCTATTTAATATATATGTTAAAGATATTCTTTTTCACATCCCCTATAAGACCATCGTGTTACAATATGCTGACGACGTTGCTATCCTCTTCTCTGACCGTAGATTGGATAGGGTCATTTCGGGACTGAGGGATTCTTTGATCAGCTTGTACTTTGGCTTGAGATCTATCCATTTCGTTACCAAAGACCCAATTTATCGTTTTTCACCGCAAGAAACTGATTATTCCTGATCAGCTCGAATTATCTTGTGGGATTATTCCCCTCAGTAAATGTATTAAGTACCTTGGTCTGATTATAGATGCCGGTCTTAGATGGGGGAACCACATTAACCCTCAATTAGCACACCTCGGTTGGGTCACCTCAAAAAGCCCACTAGTGCGATTTTTGATTTTGACAACTTTTAACTGTCATATCTCAGTCATTTTTAATAAAAATTTATGTAAAATTTCCCTGGCAATCGAGTAGTGCACTTTTTTTTAGGAAAAAGAAATGATTTTTACATGAAAAATTGAAATATATAAAGTGGTGAACAAGAAAAAAGTGGTGCGAATTAGCACATGTGTGCTAATTGAGGGTTAAGACTCTAAATAGCAGGTCTAGGATTTACATAAACATTCTTAAATGGCTTTCCGGTAGATTTCGAGGCGTTAGCCCTACATTGGCTCTGAATTATATTAATGCCACTATCGGGGCTATTCTTGAGTGGGGCTCTATGTGGTACATGAGGGCTGCTCTAACTCACCGTTCTTCCGTAGATCGTATCTTGTGCTCCTCATACAAAATTGCGTTAAATATTCCTAAATCTTCTTCTAATCGTGTGTGCTGGGCATTCGGTGCTCAGAAATCGTTTATGAAAAGGATTGTCTCTAAATGCGATAAGTATATTGCTAAGTCTATTCAGTTACGTAATAATAAGCTGATCAACAAGATTTCTAATTTTACAGTTTGGTGAACCGACAACATGTAGCTCCCAGGAATATTCCCTTTTTGGTTTCCAGATGGCCGATAGTGCAACCGTTCAAGAGTCATTTATATGTTTGGTATGCGCATCCTCAATACTCTTATTCTTTTCACACATATTCTATTTTGCCTCTAGTGGATATCGATACTGGATACCTGGTTAAAGATCATGGAAATCCTAATCTTGCCTTTACCAACCTCGTCTCCTTTAATAGAGAACACTCTTCGGAGATCGATATTTTTACTGATGGTTCTAGGAGATTTGATCTGGTGGGCTGTGCTATCTTTGTTCCCTCGTTGGATATTACTAGGATGTTTAAACTGAATCAACATACTAGCTCTTTTTCGGCTGAAGTTCTTGCTATTTCTAAGTCAATCGATTTAATATGGGAGTTTTCATAGGATTATATAAATATTTGCACGGATTCCTTGAGTGTCCTTATGGCTTTGCGGAATCCAAATCCCTTTAACTTCTGTAAGCTTTGTCCCTTAATGGCTGATCTAAAGACTAAACTGAATCATGCTCTTTCTAACAAGAAATGCATTAACCCAGCGAGAAATGACCCATCGAATCGACGTCTAATTGACGTCGAAAACGTATATCGAAAAGTAATTGAAATATTCATCGATCTCGATTGAAATGTGGTACCACTTTCGATGACTTTTCAATTCAGAATAAATCGATTTCGACTCGATATTGATTATTATTTCCTCACTGCAGATATAGGCCGATTCACCGTCTCCGATTAACATGATGCTCCGATTAAACTCTTCGGCTCTTTCTAAGGGGGGGAGATCCATAGACTTGCAAGTTGCGAGGAGAAGACGGATGAATTGATGAGGGGGATTATTTAAAAATGGGAGAATATCTCTTGGAGATTGAGGAAAGGTTTCCTCAATGTATTTGACTAAATAAGAGGCTTTACTACAGTACAATCCGCAATTAAATATTACATAATTAATATTTTGCATTAGGTTGCCGCAAGGGCAGCGTTCGGCTGATGACAAAGAACGAGACGTCTGTCGTAGCGTGGACATAAAGTAAAGCATACATAGAAAAACGTAAGACGTAAAAGACTGTAAAATATATAGCCTTTCACGATTTACATTATTCTCTACCTTATTTTAGTCTATTAACAACCTTCCGAAGTTCCGATCACGGACTTATATCCAATTGGAGCACTGCTGTTTGGCGCCGTCGGTGCTCAACGAAATATTCAAGTCGTTGCTCAGTTGCCGGGTTGTTTGCGCACGCGCAGCAAATGGCGGCTCATACATATAACGCAAGTAATAAAAAGCTGTGTTCAGCAGAGAAAACTACTTTGCAATTGTTGTAAAATTTGTGAATGTGATTGGTGTATGCTTTTAATTTTGGCCGAAACTAAGAGTAATACACCAAATTCACGAATTTTACAACTGCAGTTGCAAAGCAGCTTTCTGCTGAATACAATTATAATTAGTATAATGCCTGTAGATAGGTGCCTATATATATAAAACCTTTTTTACTTTCTGTCTTTAATATTTATTTTTAACCCTATTTCCTCCAACCATGCCCTTTCGTGTCCTACGAGTTTCTAACAGTCGTTTGTTCCGGAAAACAAATGATCGTCAGATAATCCCCCCCACTCCTAAAAAAAGTTGTTGTGGTAAGGAACCTCAGGTATAAATTTCAGAGCCGCAGCTCATTTGTTCTCGAAACGGCAAACAATCAAAATTTCGGTAGGACACGAAAGTGCATGATTGGAGGATTACGTCAGTGTTGTGTTAAAGGTAAATGAGAATTTTTTTTCGATAAAAATGTATTTTTGTGTACAATTTAAGCGTATTTAAAATATTTTTGTTGTTAAAAATAAAATTTGACATTCCACAGAGGACTATTATGGCTCAGAGGCAGACGGACGAGGTGGGGAGGAGCTACAATTATATAAAAACTTTAAATTTTTTACATAAAAAATATCTGTCACACTTTAAATTCGTCTTTTCTTATTCGGAAATTCTTTTTCTAGCATTCTTAAAGTCCTTAAAGTCCTTCTGTACCATTTAAAAATTACCAAATTTGCGGCGACGAAATTAAGTATTCCTATTTAATTAATAATTATCTCATATTTTTTTTCTTATTCGCACTACTTTTAGCTGTAATTTGCGCTTTGAACCATTAAATTTCGTCAATTTGTTCGTGAGTTATGATTTTTCAAATAAAACGAGTCGTAACGTGTGTTTGTCAACATATAATTGTTGTAAAAAAATATTTAAATAAATGATTTCCAAATGTTCTTTACATTGATTTTTAGTCGAAGGTACAAAGATATTATAATAATTTTTGGGGAATTTTTCAAAGCTATTAACATTATAAAAAACACGTGCGACTCGAAAGTGCATGGTTGGAGGAATATGCGGGCGAAAAAAACGTTGGAGGAAATAGGGTTAATTATTTAATTTTTTTATTTAATTTAATTATGTTTAAAAAGTAATGGCAAACACGGCAGGTTTGTCTAGAATTCTTAGATAGGTGAGCGACAGAAAGAGAGTTCCTTTGAAGTCAATTTTGTCTGTATTATGTGTAGTTATCTTTACAAAAAAAGAAAATATGTTGACGTGAAAGAAAAATTGAGAGTAACTAAAAAGTTTTTACATTATTTGAAATAAAAGCAAACCAAATCAGTAATCTGTCCTGAAGATAGAATAGAAAATAAATGAACTGAAACAAAAAACCAGATCTTACAGGACGGAATTAAGATGTCTGGATTACTGATTGAAAATGTGAGTCCAAATGCTTACTGAAACGTAATACCGATTATGAAAAAAAAGAAGTAAAAAAGAAAAATGAAAAGAGAGGGGGGCCTCCTGCATTAATGTCTATAAGATCGGTTCTTGGCTGGAATTTCAAGCCAGAGCCACAAGAATGAAAGTAATTCTCAGATCTCAAGACGAATATAAACTCTAGCAGAGGTACTTTTTTGACTAATGTCTGTCTTCAAATATGGCGTCCCAATGAGAATCTCTTAAGGGCCCCGCTCGCTGGACCGGACTCCTCGCCTCGATCCTCCCTCTCGGACGCTAGCTGCCGCAGCTCTCCCTTTCCTGGCGGTGAGCTCTCCCTGGTGATCCGACTCTCGCTCGGTTGGTCTCCAGAACACGCGACGCAATGATCAAGAAAAAGGTCACGGACTCGACACGTTCGAAGAAACGCAAGCAAGTGCGGCCATGACACCTAACGAGTGAGAAAGGAGATGGGGGCTCTTTGAGAATGGCGACTCGCGCGTTGCGCCATCTAATGTGAAACGATCAGGCGTTGTAAAACGCGAAAAGAATTCGAGCGCAATATCTGAACATATTATTTTATTTTTAATAAGTCCAATTATTAATATTTATTTTCATAATTGAAGTTATTTTTTATTTTGATAAATGTAAATACAAATATCTTACTATATTAATATTTAATATTAATAATTTAATTAGTTGCTTAATTTAACTTCTTGTTTAATAAATGAGCCCGTGCAGTACTGAAAATGTACCTATTATATAATATTTTAATTTTCATAATTATCAAATTACAAACAGGAATTTTGTTGTGACTTTTACAGTTATATAAAGTAACTATTTAATGGAAATGGAAGCCTAAAAAATTAATATTGTAACGCAATTATTATAATGTGCTCAAATCATAAAATATTTACATTATCCATGTCTGCCAATACAATAGAATTCTTTATTCATATTGCAATCCATATAATGGCAATGTTATTATATATTTGACAGGCAAATCAAAATAACTTCGAATCGATATCGAAATGATGAAATATCGGTGTCTTAACAGAAAATACATAATTTGCCTGTTTACAGTCTGGCGTGATAAATGTATGTCACAAATAATCTCTTCTTTTAAAAAATGTCATAAAGCACAAACATCGAAATAAGCTTCAAATTTCGAGCATTATTTCGATATGATGTAATATCGATGATTTCGACGTCAATTCGACGTCGATTCGATGGGTCATTTCTCTCTAACAAGAAATGCATTAGATTCACTTGGTGCCCTGCCCATATTGGTATTCATGGAAATGAAAGAGCGGACAGCTCTGCCGCCAAGAGCGTCGCTATTGGTGGGGATCCACTAATGAATAAAATATCATATAGAGATTCTAATTTCTCATATAGAGATGTTTCTGCTTCATTGTTGGATTCTTACAAGGTTATAGACTCAGAATTTTTGGAAATGATTAATATCGGATCGGGTAGTTTTTACATGGAGAACTTTTTCAAGGCTGGAATTAATATCTCTTATTTAGCTAAATTCAATATTGATAGGCGCTGGCTTGGTATTATCTCCTGCATTATTGTCGGTTATGCTTTCACTAATGTTACTAAATTTAAGTTTGGTTTATGCGATTCCCCTGAGTGCCCTTGTGGATTTTATTCTCAGAATATTGATCATTTATTTTGGTCATGCTATGTATATAACAAGGAAAGAAAGGAATTCATCAATAATCTATTTAAACTCAATCTTTTTGCGCCTTTTTCTGTTGTTTATTTATTTAACAATCTTAATAGAAAAATTCTACAAGCAATTATTAATTTCTTGAAAGATTGTAAGTTTGATTTGTAGTCATCTGATTATTATGGAACCATGGCTCTGCTCTTTACCGACGGGTGGAGATTGAGAGCCTCTGAAACATACCAAGAGGGCGACTCTTTCACCTGAGTCCCCCAGAATTTCTTGGTGAGAAAGCGTGGTACTTCGGATCCAACGGAACCGGAAATCCATTTGGGGCATAAAGAAGAAGAAGAAGAAGATTGGTTGAGAGACGTCGGCGTTAGTAGAAGTAGTATCTTAATAAAAATTTTCACACATTTTTGACTTTACGTCGCAATATCTCCGCTCGTAGGGCACGTAGCAGAAAATATGTTATAAGAGATACCCTCCCCCCCCCCCCCAATTCGAACCCCAAGCTATCGATCAAGCCTACTTAGAACTTGATCCGTTCACTCGTTATATGAGATCTCAACATCTCGAGTACTCGCAACCCGTCGCGTCGCGTAAAAGAGTCACGCTCGGTCTCGCTTCTGCATATCCTTGACGCGAGAAACTACCGTGTCTCTTGATTGGTGGGCACGATAACTCAAAAACTATTTGACCAATCAAGTTGGCTCTTGCACGTACATATAGTTTATTACATTTACTAGGAGATGAACCTCTTAAATTAATAAAATAATTAATTTAAACAATTTTTATTGCATAAATAAAGTTCAAATTTTTGAGTGAAAATTGCATTTTTTTTTAAAGTGCCGCCATTTTGTCAATTTTCAACTTTTTTGCATTTTTTTAGGTTTATCTCCAAACCATGTTTATAAACAATAAGAAATCTTTTTGTTTTTTTGATTCAGACGAGTACAAAAGGAGCGAGAACGCCCACCGTTTTCCAGTTTTAAAACCGACGCTCATAAACACCCTTATAAACCTAATATATTATTTTTTTTAACTAAAAAAAATTTTTTTATATACTTTAATTATGTAATAAAATAGCCCAAAAGTTGTCAAAGCGATTTATTAAATAGTTTCTTTTAAAAAAAATTCCCGAAAATACCTTTACTTTCAGTGGTCTACACCAGGATCCCCCCTTAACTATTTTATTCACGTTTTAATTGTTTCGCAATCGTTTTCACTAATTTTTGTTTTAATTATTTTTTGCTTCCTTGTACAGGATTTGTGATGGTGGGAAAAAAAATCGGTTCACAATGAAAAAACTACTAATTTATTTCTTAAGTATATTAAAATTTCAATAAATCGGAGAGCTTATTTAAGTATCTTCTTTTTGTTAGAAATGTCGGAAATTCATAAAATTCATAGAATAATAGCATAAAATTCATAGAATTATATGCTAATAATTTGAGAAATTCCTTATAGAGAAAAATTTATGAGCTAAAAAAACGGGTTACTGTGTTGTTACTGTGCTGAAATGGAAAATATGGAAAAAAGCAGCGTTCAAAGATTTATTAATAGCTAAGTGCATAAAACGTAAGTTAAACTATAGCGACAATTTTTTTTGTGAAAATGCACGATTATTTATGAAAAATATAACAATAAATTTTTGCGGAAATTTAGATGCTTTTAATATATTTTTATAATTCCTTATAGATTTTCATATTTTTTATAATTTAGCATATATATATATATATATATATATATATATATATATCCATTTATTTTCAGAAATTTTTACATAAATTTGTTATGATTGTACAGGGTGTTTAAGTTCCAGGTCAGCAAGATACCTCTAAAATGTCTCATTTTTGAGATATCTTGACGACCTAGAACTTTATTTGAATACTTTGTATATTAACATTTTTATAAAGTACTTATCTATTTTTTCGTACTTATTTATTTAAATTAAAACCTTTTTACGAAAACGCATGATAATATATGTATTAAAATGTATTTTTGACAATAGAGTTTTACATATTTTATAATAAAATTAGTTATATAAATTCATACCTTTTTGTAGAAAATTTCCAAGCTAAATTTTAATTATTTCTCAGTTCAGTAATAAATTATTTATTTATGTGTCATTCATAGATTTTCAATCATTTAATTTCAAACTAACGATTATAACGATTATAAATCCTTATTTTAGAATGTCATATCGAAATTCGAAACTGCGACTGATCAACAAATTGTGCACATTATATCAAAATGGTTTGTGCAAGGAAAATTGCGACATGACAGAGATGAGTAAGTAAATATTAATGGAAAATGAGACATTTTTATTAAAGTATTTATTACAATATTTTAAATTTGAATTTGTAAATGTATTGTATTAGCCTACTAAATTTCGAGATTTGGGTCTTCTTTCGATATGTAGACGACATTTTTACCATAGTGCCGAGAAATGCTATCGATGCAGTACTTGACGTCTTTAATAACACAGGCACACAAAAAAAGTGGGTTGGCCTGTATACCAGGCTAGTATATTCCTATGTATTTTGACCCGCTGAATCCGAATCCGAAGTCAGATTGTCAGTTTGGCTCTCAGTTCCGAGCAAACCTCAAAAAAGTTCAAAACTCCACGAAACGAATACTTTTTTTGAGGTTTGCTCGGAACTGAGAACTAAACTGACAATTCTGACTTCGGATTCGGATTTAGCGGGTCAAAATACATAGGAATATACTAGTCTGGTATACAGGCCAACCCACTTTTTTTTTTGTGTGTGCCTGTGTAATTATCACCCTCGTCTGCAGTTTACCTTTGAAACCGAGGTGGACAACTTGATACCGTTTCTCGATACATTAGTTATAAGAGATGGCGACAAGATAATTGCAAAGGCACAGGAAACCGACGTTTTCGGGGCGATATATAAACTATTTTTCCAACCATCTACACAAATACAAAATTAATACCATAATTAACTTGGTGGATCATGCAATTTTATTATCTGATGATCGGTTCCACCATACAAATATTAAATTCGTTAAAGATATTCTCACAAGTAATTGTTTTCCGACTAAGTTGGTGAATAAATATATACACAATAGATTAATGCAACTGAATAACAGAAAAGATATAATTAACAGTGGTGATGGTTGTCTGGATAGTACATTTGACACGCGAAATTATGTAGTGATCCCGTACATCAAAGGCCTAAGCGAGGGCATACGTCGTACTTTAAAAAATGTTGGATTGGATGTGTTATGTACGATACCGAAAAAGCTTAACACAGTCATTAAAAGGGGTAAAGAGATAGACTGACAATAAACAAAGAAACGAATATTGTATATCAAATTGATTGTGAAAACTGTGAGGCTTCTTATATAGGGTAGACTAAGAGACTAGAATCAAGGAGCATTTTAATTTCCCGTCTGTACTACAATTAACTGATTTGACGGATGGTGACGCCCGCCGCACATTCCACAGGACATTCCGCACCAGTGTGATGTTTTTAAGGGAGGTATATCTAATGTCCTAGCTTAGAAACAACACATTAGTGTTGAATGCACATTCCACAGGACATTCCGCACCAATGTACAGCTTCAAGAGGAGGCTATAGCTATAAGCAGGACACGATGTGACAAGTTGAAGACTGATCGTGCCTTGTTTATGGATATAGCTTCCAAACCAAACCATCTGTACTACAACTGATTCGACGGATGGTGACGCCCGCCGCACATTCCACAGGACATTCCGCACCAGTGTGATGTTTTTAAGGAAGGTATATCTAATGTCCTGACTGAGAAACATCACATCAGTGTTGAATGCACATTCCACAGGACATTCCGCACCAATGTACAGCTTCAAGAGGAGGCTATTGCCATAAGCAGGGGACGATGAGACAAGTTGAAGACATTAACTCTTGGTTATGGTTATAGCTTCCAAACCAAACCATCTGTACTACAACTGATTCGACGGATGCTGACGCCCGCCGCACATTCCACAGGACATTCCGCACCAGTGTGATGTTTTTAAGAGAGGTATATCTAATGTCCTTCTTTGCAAACATTACATCAGTGTTGAATGCACATTCCACAGGACATTCCGCACCAATGTACAGCTTTAAGAGGAGGCTATTGCCATAAGCAGAGGACGATGAGACAAGTTGAAGACATCGTCTCTTGGTTATGGTTATAGCTTCCAAACCAAACCATCTGTACTACAACTGATTCGACGGATGGTGACGCCCGCCGCACATTCCACAGGACATTCCGCACCAGTGTGATGTTTTTGAGAGAGGTATATCTAATGTCCTTTTTTGCAAACATCACATCAGTGTTGAATGCACATTCCACAGGACATTCCGCACCAATGTACAGCTTCAAGACTGTCTGCATTGTTGTTCAAGACTGTCTGAATGTCTGCGACATTTCTAACAAAAAGAAGATACTTAAATAAGCTCTCCGAATCATTGAAATTTTAATATACTTAAGAAATAAATTAATATTTTTTTCATTGTGAACCGATTTTCATGAAACCAGTACTAAAATTTTTCCAGCAATATCGCAATTACGCAAATATCCCGTGCGACTAATGCCAAAAATTAATTTTATTAACAGGTGGTTGCGCAACGTTCGGGCACTCTTGTTACGGCGATCATGGCAAAAGATTCGATTCGACTCTTGTGCTGCGCAACACTTTACAAGACCATGCCATCAGTCAGATGTTGAAGAAACACCATCACCGAGTGACAAATTATTTTACGTTCTTCCGAACAATGGTGAGTTACCGGAACCATCTTAGGCTTTCATGGAAACTGACGAAGACGACATAAAAGACAATCAGCAAGACGGTATACCTCTATCTGCTATGGGGACGGCGCGTGCCACTCTTAGCCGCTGAGGGCGCTAGCGAAATTGGGGACACACCGAGCTGTCACCAAGCATATTAACGAGAAAAGCTGTGTGAATATTTCGGAATTTTTTTAACATGCCGGGAATGTGTGTGGC
Organism: Temnothorax rugatulus; assembly: GCA_035220575.1. Classification (NCBI taxonomy): domain Eukaryota; kingdom Metazoa; phylum Arthropoda; class Insecta; order Hymenoptera; family Formicidae; genus Temnothorax; species Temnothorax rugatulus. The sequence goes on along the minus strand of JASTWL010000399.1, from coordinate 131,667 downwards.
ATACGGTTGTAAAAATAGGGGAAGGCATCGTAAACATTATGACATGTCCCCAATTTCTGTGCTGCCCTCTGCGCTGAGCTTGTCATGTCGCCGTCCCCATACATGGCGAGGCGGGCGATTATCCCTCCAGCGAGGTGTATATGGGGCATTCCATGCCAAATCTCGACCAGGGTTTGATCCTCGACCTCTCGGAATTGATCGGCGATTTTTTATGTTATTGTTCCATCTCTAAGATGCACTCTGAATTAAAAGAAAATTTTTTAAACAATTTTGATTTAGTTATAATTTTTTAAACCGACATATCGATGGCCACAATTTAAAAATCTGAAAAAATTCTCAAAAATCCTGTGTCAGTTATCAAAATTTTTAAGCCTAAGCCCAAAGTGGGCCGGCATTCGCTTCTAATTTTTCCGAGCTTTTTTCGAGATTTTTGGGTTTAAAAATTTTGATGTGTGACACAGGATTTTTGAGAATTTTTTCAGATTTTTAAATTGTGACCATCGACATGTCGGTTTAAAAAATTATAACTAAATCAATTGTTAAAAAAAATCTAAAAAAAAATTCAGAGTGCATCTTAAAGGTGGAACAATAACATAAAAAATCGCCGACCAAATCCGAGAGGTCGAGGGTCAAACCCTGGTCGATTTGGCATGGAATGCCCCATATATACATATACATTTGCAGATGTAGCACGGACGCGCACCAAAATGATGTTTTATCGGCAGTGTCGGAAACAGAAAAAGTGAGAGAGGGAGAGAGGGCTATTACTATTAGATATTTAACATATAGATAATATAAATATATAAAATAAGTTAATATTTATCGATACATGTAAGATATAAATATTAAACTGATCCTCGACCAATTACAATCGAGAATATCTATATCTTATATGTATCGATAAATATTAACTTATTTTATATATTTATATTATATGTTAAATATCTAATAGCCCTCTCTCTCTCTCTCTCTCTCTCTCTCTCACTTTTTCTCTTCTTTCACTGTCACAAAATTTTCCATAAAGGCCTATTGTCTCGTATTTGGATTTTTAAATTGATAAGAGATACATATCTTTTATTTGAAATAATTCAGACAGCACACATGTCCAAAAGCGGGACATAAGACGTCTAAAAGATATATTTTTGACATCTTTTAGATGTCTTGCGAAAAGATGGCTAAGAGACGTCTTATGTCCCGATTTTGGACATTGTGCTGTCACACTTCCCAGACAGCACAATGTCCAAAATCGGGACATAAGACGTCTCTTAACCATCTTTTCGCAAGACATCTAAAAGATGTCAAAAATATATCTTTTAGACGTCTTATGTCCCGCTTTTGGACATGTGTGCTGTCTGAATTATTTCAAATAAAAGATATGTATCTCTTATCAATTTAAAAATCCAAATACGAGACAATAGGCCTTTATGGAAAATTTTGTAAGCGAAACGAATAATATTTGGGGAACAAGCAACAGAGAATGTTTTATAATTTTTAAGTATCTTGACGACGACGGTTTATCGTCTTTTATGGTATGCGCGATCACCGCGCTGCAAGAACGATCGCGACGAAATTTTTACAAACGATACAATTTAATGTTAATTTTCTACAAAGTTAGATTAGGAGCACATAAATACAAATAAATTAAAAGTAAAAGAGCATTGAGCCGTAACAGGGTATAGGCGTTAATGTATTCAAATATAGAAAATACAGAAAAAAACAAACGTTTCGGTTCAACATCGAACCATCTTCAGTGTCTACAGTTTAAGATCGAACCATCCTCACAATCAATATCTTACAATTTAAAAAACGCAATTGATTGCAGCATAAAAATACGCACGACATATTTATCCGGATTACATTAAAGAAAGAAATTTCGTTCGTTAATCTTACAATTTAAAAAACGCAATTGATTGCAGCATAAAAATACGCACGACATATTTATCCGGATTACATTAAAGGAAAAAATTTCGTTCGTTATACGTCCAGTTGTAAATTATTTCATAGCGAATCAGTAGGTGTGTTAAACAGTATGAGATAATAAATTAATACGTACATCTGAGAATTATTTTCAGTTCGTGATGCGAAACTTTGTAGGGTCTGCATTGTCAATGTGTTCTGACATGTACTAACAACGATGCGACAATATACTCAGCAGCGAGGGAACGGGACCCTGTATATATAGACAAAAAAGTAGGAAAGGAAGGGGAAAGGAAAGAAAGGAAGGAGGTGGGAGAAGAAGCTAGTGAGGAAACAAATTCAAAACCGAGAGATATCCCTTCGGAAGAGATTCTGTATCATTTTGTTTGTTTAGCGAAGAGGTCTGTCGTTTTATATGTATCATCTCCGAGATTAATCTCTTCCGAAGTGACGTCTCAACGTCCAAAATCTCAACGGCCTCCCAGTCAAAATCGTGATCAGTCTGCAAGCAATGGCACGAAATAACTGAAGGAATACCAGAGTTCTTTTTAATGTCCATTCTATGTTCTTTAAGTCTGGTTTGTAATTGTCTTTTGCTTTGGCCCACGTAAGTTGCATCGCAATCTCTGCAGGGGATTTTATATACGATGTTGCTGTGGGTTAGCTTGTTTAGATTGTCTTTACCAGTTTTAATGAACCTTCTTAGGGGGTGTGCCACCGAAAACGTAACTTCTGCATTTTTTATAACCTTTTTGAATTTCTCCGACGTGAATCTGACATAAGGAACTGTGAAATATTTAATGTTGTTAGATTCGAGGGACAAATCGACCCTTCTTTGTTTCAAAAAGAATTGTGTTAATCTCTTTTTAATGGACGAAAAAATGAAGGGTAGAGGATAACCGTTTTTTAAGAGCATCTGGATAATAAGGTTGAAGTTCTTAGTGTGGAATTGTGGATGAGAAATCGTCATGATCTTGTCAACCAGCCCGAAAATGACACCTTTTTTATGGGAGATTGGATGGTGTGAATGGTAGTTTAGGTATCTCCCCGAGAAAGTAGGTTTGTGGTACCAATCAAACATGAAACTTCCATCTCTCAAAATCACCGTGACATCAAGAAAGTTAAGTGTATTATTTTTGCTAATTTCAATTGTGAACTGTAATCTACTATGCTGTGAATTAAAAATTTTCAAGATCTGCTCAAAATATTCCGGTGGAGTTGCCATAAAAATATCATCTACATATCTGCGATATAGTCTAACATAAGGTAACAATTTTATTGCTTTTGCCTCTATGTCCTGCATTGTAATATCAGCAATAATTGGTGAGAGAGGGGAGCCCATAGGGGTGCCAAAAATTTGTCTATATATACAATTATTGAAAACAAAAAATGTGGAGTTTAACACTAGGCGGACAGCTAATAAAAATTCTTCTTTTGAATATGTGTTCCCTCACTAATAAGGTCCCATCTATTTACTATGCTATTCATAGCTAGTTCTAAAGGAACATTAGTGAATAAAGAAACTACATCCAACGAAATCAGTTTATAATTTGATTCCAGTTTGATGTCGCTCAACTCATTCACCAACTGAGAACTATTTTTTAAATGCGTGGTCGGGAATGTAATATTATTATAGATAATGTTATGTAAAAGGAAGCTAATCTATATAGTGGACTATTAATAGATGAGACTATAATTCTGAGTGCACACCCCGGTTTATGTATTTTAGGTAAACCATACGCTCTAGGAAGAACACCGTCTGTTGTAAGTAGGGCTCTGTATTCCTGTTCCGATATGAATTCCATCTTCTTCCATCGCATGAGTGAATCCCTCAGGTCGTTGGTCATCTTCTTAAGGGATCCTTTTGACTACAGTGTACGTCTCCGGGTCTGCAAGTGTTTCTTCCATTTGCCTAACATATTCATCTCTATCCAGAGCTATGGTGACGTTGCCCTTGTCCGCTCGAGTGAAAAATATGTTTGGATGGTCTTTTACAAATTCATTGGTGGCTTTCCACCAGCCTAACAGCATTCTGTCGCAGTGATTTACATATATCTGGTTTTTATAGAGGTCATTGACGATGGAAATAGATTGGTTTCTAATCGATTGGCAAAGTTCTTCGTTATATTCTTTATATTGTAGAAGATTCTTTTCAATGTGTTTTATAAATTCAACCACTACTTTTTCTTTACTTTTTTTAGTGATCGGCATGTTAAACCGAGTCGCCGAGTTGTAATAATGAAATGACATCATCCGGAATGTTAATATTGGACAGATTATGAAACCATTCTTTATGGTGGTTCTCAGGGAAGGAGTTCTTTTAATCTTGTGAGCCTTCCTGATTATATTTTAATACAAATAAATTTGAAACATTTGTAAACGTAACGAATTACGTGAATTACGTGAACGAGCAAATTACGTGTCTGTTTTTGAACGAAAAACGGAATTGTATTCGCATACACTGCACGCTTGAGCTTGTTAATTCGCACTCTCGACGTTCATACGCATTTCGGAGCAAGCTCGCTCCCTCGTTCGCGATCGTTCGCGATCGCGACAAGCAAAGTGAGAACGCCAAACGTGCGATCATTCTCTTTAACTACTCAATAGATAATTAATTCCCGTGCTTAATGAGAGGTTCGAGCTATTCACCGAAATGTCTTTCCACGCGATTCACTCATTCACTCATTCGAAGTATAAATCGAAACAGAGGCAAGAGACATGACACAAATTCCGAGGTTATCGTCTTACTGCGGACACGCGGGACAACGATTCTATTAAAGATTCGGATATATCGCACTTCGAATCATTTGTCTCTCATGCACAATTCACTTACCGATCACGGCATTCACGGCACATTGCAGGAGACACACCGTCAAATCACAGCCGGGATGAGCGGAAGGGTGATGCGTACGGGCGTTCATTTCGGCCATCCCACTCGTTGCAGACGTTGCAGTCGACACGAGAAGAAACAGAATACAGAATATTCGCACACATTCAGCTTGCAACACACACACACACATACTCTGTGTCAACTGTGCCGGAATTGTGCGATTATCCTCGATTTTTTTCGAAGAGCGGAAAGAGGGCCGAGTGACAACGTGAAATGGTATCGTGATTCAAGTACGCGATTCAAGCGAGTAACAGCACGCTGTGATACAACATACAACGCTCGTTCATGAATATTTCTTATTTTCGTGTATTTCGTGCCGCGTAATCGCGACTCCTCGTTGTGCAAAGCATGCATTAATATAGTACTTACATTCGCGAGATTTACGTGCTCGATACCGTAATGTGCGTACGATAGTTAATCTTAATTGTGGTTTTTTGTTTATAATCAACTGCGTGTCTTTACTAACCATCCACTTGATTCGCGTAGTATCTCGCGTCAAGATCTTCCAACATTTCATCGCCATTAACGCGACTGCAACGCAGTGATGGGACGCGGAACGAATCGGGGCATCGGCGTCGCGCGACCCTTCAAATTTGCACGAAAAATCTATGTTACCTGCTTTATATCACTGCAGACTCCAGAGTAAAGTACTTCCTTCCCAGGGTACGACCTTGGCGAGGTGGGAAGGCCCAGTACCCAGTACGAGGATTTTACCCAAGTAAAACTCTTGTTCTGCTTGGATAAAATCCAAAGACGGGCCCTGGCGAAAATACGAAGTTTCATGAGTGTTTGTTTGGCGTTTACGTGAGCGTTCGTTGAAAGTTTATTGAGAGTTTAGAAACGGTCAGTAGAGAGTTCGTAGAGCGGAATTGCAACGCTGCAGCGTTTGGAAGGCGTTTGTATACAGCGTTTTTGAGAGTTTGCACAGCGTTTACTGAGTTCTTTAAAACGTATATAGATTCTGTGAAATGTTAAAATGATATAGCGAAACAAGCATAACAAAGATAAATTACTCTCATCAAAGCATTATATATAATTCAATAAAGAAAATATATCTTATTACTCAAAAATAATTTTTATTGATGATAACCCAGATAGCATGAATGTTGCATAAGATATCTTAAAGATATCTTTACGACGTGTTATGCGTTACAACATGCATGCTATCTGGAAATGAGGTTTCGAAACCGAATCTGCTTTTCGCCTCAGAGGGGGTCTGCTTATATAAGCGGCTGGATGTATTTTAAATGCGAGAAAGATGCGCCGCCTAGCGGCATCGTTGGAAGAGCGTTTGCTGAACGGAGTGAAAACGCTTGTCTTACGGCGTTGGGAAAAGCATTTGCTAAACGTTTGAAAAGTCTGAGCAAACTCTCTGCACGAATGCGTTTCATCGTTTACTGAGCGTTTTCTGAAAAGCGTTGCCTCAGCATTCCAGAACTTTCATGAAACGTTATATACAGCGTTTTATAAGCGTTCTGGAAGCGTTCAAAACCCAAGGCGTTGTGTAAGCGTTCTTATAAAGTTTGAAAGCGTATAAACTCTCAAAAAACCCTCATTGAACGGTTGTCTAACGCTTTATGAAGCTTCTCATTTTCGCAGGGGGAAGCTAACGTACCCTCGTCCGCCGATTTAATTGAATAAACGAACCGCAGCCGGTTCGTCGCGTTTGCTTCGGGAGTGCCGTCCAAGTAATCGGACTAAAGAACTTTTTTAAACGGTAGTGCCGTACAGTATCGCGCGAGAAAGACTTTTACTGAAATTAGTCCGCGCGCGATTGTAGTTTATTATCCGCGAGTGTTTCTCGCGAGTGTCCTGTGCGGTGAGAGGAGGAAGCCTGACGTCCTGAGAGGAGGAGGAAGTCTGGGAGAGACATCGGGCCCCGGCGGAGCAACCTTGAGGTGAATATTATTATCTGCATAATAATTCTTTTCCATTTATTAGATTGTTTTATTTCGATAAGTTAAAAATAATTAGAAAAGATAAATTATCTAAAATTGTATTCTTGTAAAAGATCTTTTTCGGTAAATAGATAATTGTACGTACAGCTAAATATTTTATTGAAAGACGAATTAGAGGCGCGTAAGAATTATCTTTTGAAATATTTATCATTTTGAACGCTTCATTAATTTGAATTTTATGTTTGTATGTTACAGTATCATCGTAGCTACGTGAATAACTCCGCCTGTTGCGCATCGGGTTAATTGGTGAGTCAGAATTTTTTTTTAGTAAGATAACGAATCTACGATTAATCAAATATAGAGCAAATATATCTTGGTGCATGTCAAATTATGACAATAAATTATAGTATAAATTTATTACATCTCGTAGATACGTTGCCTTAAAATGGATGGGTTAAAACTATAATTATGGCAAATATTTAATCTTGGTCACTTGTTTATTGATACATTGTGCGATTGTGCTTGAGGAAATACTCGCACACTTCGCACACATAGAGCTCGCAAAGAGTTCATCATCGTTGAATTACGTTGACAAACCTTCGCGTTCTATATAAATAATTTTGTAATAAAATTTTAAACCTCAAATAAAATATTATATCGAATCAGAAATTTATTTCGAATTTAAGTTAGTAAATTACACAGTAAGTTAAATTTTCGAGATTTTTTTTACGTAGATCATTCTACTTACAATTAGAGTAATAAATTTTTGAAAAACACAAAGAAATAAGAAGTAAAGTAATACTATCACAATTAAAGTAATGATTTGAAAAATATAAAATTTTTATTTAGATCTTTTATAAAATTATCTTTGTATTATTTTTCTTAAATAAAAGAGAAAAGTGTAAGATATTGTGTAAAAATAAAATAAATAAATAAAAATATCTGTAGATAGTGAAAAATTATGAATTAGTTAGGATATGTGTTATTTATACCCTTCTATTTCTTTCCATATACTTAGCCAAGATTAAATATTATAAAAATTGATGCAAGGAAGCAATATATAGATTTATGTATGTATAATAAAAAGGATAAGAAATATTTTGGTTATTTTATTATGCAATTTATTTTAGAAAACGCGATATAATGGTTATTAGTTATTAATTACTAAAATTTATTTTAACAAAGCACCGATTTTACCCTAATTTTTTGTAGCCTATCCATCTATTTTTGATTGAGAAATTGTCTTTATACCAGAGTCAAAGAATCTCACTGACGTACGTGAGATTGTAAATATTCTGTCGAGAAACGCTGAAACTTTTTAAATTATTTTAGAATTGATCGCATACACTGTAAAAAATTTAATGTCAATGAAAGTCCACTCTAAATTTTGTGTTAAAATAACTCATTCATCGTGTTATTTTTTACATTTAGAAATGTTATATCGACTAAAAAATGTCGATATAACATTTCTAAATGTAAAAAATAACACGATGAATGAGTTATTTTAACACAAAATTTAGAGTGGACTTTCATTGACATTAAATTTTTTACTGTGTATATAATTATATATTCAATTTTGCAGTAATATACATGAATATATCAAAAATAATTTTAGTAGAAAATGAAAAATATGACAAGATATATTTATACCGATATAAAAGTTTATAAAGATTTGCATATATTATTTAATTATAACAATGCGATTATTCATTAATTATAACACCAATTGTGCGGGAAGTTTCTTTTTTTCGGATCTCACGTCATTTATTTTATGTATCTTGATACATTTTCAAGATGCGTGTCGCATGAACATGTACAATCACGCATCTTTGTATTTTCGCGGTCGGTTTTTATCGAAAATTTTCCGATTATTAATTTTTTTTAATTTCGTCCGCATTATAAATTTCAATTTTTTGCGAGATATAATTGAGATATTCATATAACGCGAAGTAAAATTTTTGTATGTACTTGATTACAATTCCAAATTTAAAAAAACGGTTATTCAGTATTCAAGTCATTCTCAAGTAAATATTATAACAGAATTAGTGATAGAAATATTTTTCAATGTTCAGTTGAATTGCTGTACAGTTAGTTTTTATGAATTAATACATATATTTTTAAATTAACTTCTCGTTGTTTTTGATACAATCGATGCTCGCGTGTCATTCGAATCGAACGTAATATTATCTTTCGGCGATGATAATGATCCGACAAGGAAGGAGACAAAGAATTTTTTTCCTTCCTTTTGATCTGGTCGAATTGCGACCAGATTGCATATGGCCAGGAGCGACAAAGTCCAGTCTGGCCCGAAGAAAGAAGATTTGATACATTAAAGGTAAATGGTCAACATTGACCACATTGCAATGTTTAAGTAAGGTAACATATAAAATAATTTTATATGTCAATAGGCTCATAAAATTAAAAATCAGTCAAGGAGAAAAAAGAGCAATTGAGCCGCAACAGGATGCAAGTGTTGAAAACTTCTATATTGAAAATAATTGACAAACGTTTCGGCCCTTCATAGGACCATCTTCAGTGTCGATATACAAAATCTTAAAAACTAACGCGATATAACTTAGCGCCACTAAACTGCAACAAATGTTGAATGCGAAGAGGACCACTGTAAAAATTGTGATATATGTAAAAAAAGAAGTCAAAAAGAATTGTAGACAAAGTATCAAATACATACATTAGGAATATGTTTCCTTGTATTGCGGCGTCATTTCGATGCTGATGTGTTACATTAGAGTTTAACCAACAAAATACTCGGCGGCGAGGAAACGGAACCGTATATATTTACAAAAGGGAGGAGCGGGAGGGAAAAAACGGAAAGGAAAGGGAAGTACGAAATTATCTAGGTGGGAACAAACTAAGAACAGGGAGATATTCTGTCGATAGAGATTCCGTATCCTTCTGTTTATTCAGAGGAGATGTTTGTCGCTTTATATGTAACATCTCGGAGATAAGTCTCTTGCGAAGAGATGGCTCAGTGTCCAAAATCTCCACACCGTCCCTATCGAAATCATGGTCGGTTTCTAAACGGTGGCAAGAAATAACAGAAGGGGAACCGGAGTTTCTGTTAATATCTGATCTATGTTCCTTAACACGAGTTTTCAACTGTCTCTTAGTTTGTCCCACGTAAGTCGCTTCACACTCTCTGCAAGGAATCTTATACACGACATTGCTGTGTGCAAGTTTATCCAAATTATCCTTGCCTGTTTTGATGAATTTTTTGAGAGGGTGCGCGACAGAAAAGGCCATCTCCAGATATAAATCCTTTGCGATATTTTTAAATCTATCAGACGTGTACTTTACGTAAGGGACAGTAAAGTATTTATTCACACTAGTTAATGATGAAGTATCTTCACCTCTATTATTACACAAAAAAACTTGTCTCAATCTGTTTGTTATTGTGGAAAAAATAAACGGTAGCGGGTAACCGTTGTCTAAGAGTACCTGAATAATAATATTAAAGTTTTTTCTGTGGAACTGAGGATGTGAGATTGACACTATCTTGTCCACCAGACCGTATATCACGCCCTTTTTATGTGAAATCGGATGGTGTGAGTGGTAATTAAGGTATCTCCCGGAAAAGGTGGGCTTATGGTACCAATCGAAAATGAATTTGTTCTCCCTCACCATCACAGTGACATCAAGAAAATTAAGTGTATTATTCACACTGATTTCTATGGTGAATTGCAGTCTCTGATGAAAAGAGTTAAAAATTTGTAATATGCGATCAAAATATTCCGGAGGGGCTGCCATGATAACGTCGTCGACGTATCTACGGAAAAACGTTACGTGAAATAATTTTATATATGTATCTATTTATTTGCCCTAAAGGGCTATCTTTTCTATATTTTCTCGCATAAGTGCGAGATTGGAAAAACCGCAATTAAATCCCAATCACGCGCGTGTTAGAACCTCCAATTCCACTTTTCTCACATCTCAAGTGATCGTGTATCACTTGGAGATATCTCGTTCAGGTCCTACTAGTATAACCAACAAATCAGGCCCCTTATAAATCGTGTCGCGATCTTCATTAAAGTTTTGTATATCAGATTTTAACACGGGTAGGTAGGACTATAGATCGGAATACGGGTAGGTAGGGATTCGGGTAGGCAGGGACAAGGGGATTAAATTCGATAGAAAAAATTGTAAACAAAATAAAAGTAATATTCTCAATATAATAATAAATATAATTATATTTATTAGAGGAAAGTACCCGATTATGAGATACCATATCTATTTTGTGTGATTGCCGGAAGTCTATGGGCAGAATTGAAAAATATAGTAGGTCATTTTGAAGGGAATTTAATAAGCTTTAAGATGCTGAAATGTAAAATTTAATTTAAATATTGATTTTTCTGAAAATTAGAAAAATGTAAAAAATGAGCTTTCAAAAAATCGTAAAAGTGTGCTCCTAATAAGAGAGACCCCGGGAAATCGCTAATAAAGTGCAAAATACATCATATTGCAATTACAAAACTTTATTTAAAGTTTTTAAAAGACAAATGTAATGGAGAAGCATATTTGCAACAATCGTAAACCCACTTATACTCAATATTGTACCTAATCTTCCCCCTCCACCCTTCCTCCTTAAATCAAGGTCAGCACAGTCTTATAAATTCGTATAAACCTTCCCTTAACGTTAATATAGTATTTTCTCTTCTTTTATTACTATACAATAACTTTCATACTCCAGCAACCCAGGAGTACCCTGAGTATCTCATGTTACGAGCACCACGCCTTGCGGTTTCGCGATCACCAAATCTAATCTCTACAATTGAGCAACTCAACATATCCCGTATTTTCCCATTAATACGACCTTACTCTATCGCTGCATGCAGAACTTATTGCCAAATATTTATTAATAAACAAGGTTTAAACGTTTAAAGACTCATATTCATGACACTTGACAACATCCAATTTCACAATTTCTTTCTCTGCAACGACTACACGCACGATCAAACAATGAATTTTCCACTAAATAGGTTTTACTCCAAGAGCAATAAGTTCATGGTGGAACCAACAGATAGGGCTTATTAGTTTAGCAGAAACCTTGCTGTCGCATATTAGGAGCCTATCTCATAATAGGGGACTTTCCTCTATTATAACTCCTCACAAAATTAAGGAAACACTTAAATTTTCTTAAAACTAGGCAAAATTAAGCAGTTGTATCTCGTTAAAATGAACAAAAATTAAGTTTTAAAAAAGGGTTTTAAAGCTTGAAATCTCTACTTTCAGAAGATCACTATTTTCTTTTAGTTTCTGTGAGTTTGGTAATTTTTACATATAGAAAACTACTGGCTGGATAAAATGTGAAACTTTCTTCTCACTTGTGAGCCTGTCACGTGCCCAAAAAAATCCTGCGAAATTTTTTGACTTTCCAATGTGAAAGCTCGAAGTTTTCCCTATAAAATCTTTTTTTGAAAATGTTTCTACGATTTTTGTTACTGAGTTATCGCGGATTGAATAAGAAATGAGCATTTTGACTTTGATTGCTCATAACTCCGTTAAAAATCATCGTACCGCATTCGCAAAATGGATTCTTAAAGCTAAAACTTTGCTCTATCAAGTGGTATAATCGCCAATTTTTCACAAAGATTTTTGGATACATTACAAGTGAGTAAAAAATATCGTAAAAATTTGCAATTTTTTACTTTTTTATTTAGATCCAAAAAAACAATTGTGCAGAACAACTGCAAAAATTTATTCTTTACGTTTCTTTGTACTTTTTAAGTGTCCTATATTTAAGAAAAAATTGCCGAATAGCTATGAGATTTTCTTCATGGTGGCCACTATGGTTTTACGGGGCAAAACGTACAAAAAATTGTGAAATTGCTTAATTTTAGTGAAAATCAAGGAAAAAAATTAAAAATAACGTTTGGCGGACGTTAAAAAACTGTTTTCAATTACGCTGACAATACATTAAGATGAGTCACTTACTCATCTTTAATGTATTGTCACATAAGCTAGAAAGACTTTTTAAATAAGAATTAATGTTTTGTGTTTTCGAAATTTGAAAAAATACCGCCGGCATTAGCGTTATCCAAAGCGTACACGAGGAGGTTGCCCGGTCGGATTTACGCTTCGTTATGCGCGCGCGCGCGCGCGCGTGTGTATGTGTGTCATTCAGCTGAGACCCCGCGACTCGTCACTTTCGCAGTATTTTATGACTCCAAAACTCATTTGTGACTGTGTGCGTGCGCGCGCGCGTGTGTGTATGTGTGTGTGCGTGCGTATGCGTGCGTGCGTGCGTATGTGGGTGAGTGGATGGATGGTCGTAGGTGTAAAATGAATTTAATAATGTGTGTTCCCGCCTCTATTTAATATGATTTCTTGTAATCGGTTCGCATATTGATACAACGCCGTATCGTTATTTGAGGGATTTGCTGCCAAATTTCCTGAAGGGCTCTGGCAAGCGAAGATTGCGCGAAAATTATCGTAATATTCCCGATTTGGCTTGCAGAGCCCTTCAGGAAATTTGGCAGCAAATCCCTCAAATAACGATACGGCGTTGTATCAATATGCGAAACCGATACAAGAGGTCATATTAAATAGAGGCGGGAACACACATTATTAAATTCATTTTACCACCTACGACCATCCATCCACTCACCCACATACGCACGCACGCACGCATACGCACGCACACACACATACACACACGCGCGCGCGCGCGCACGCACACAGTCACAAATGAGTTTGGAGTCATAAAATACTGCGAAAGTGCGAGTCGCGGGGTCTCAACTGAATGACACACATACACACGCGCGCGCGCGCGCGCGCATAACAAAGCGTAAATCCGACCGGGCAACCTCCTCGTGGTACGCTTTGGATAACGCTAATGCCGGCGGTATTTTTCAATTTCGAAAACACAAACATTAATTTCTTATTTAAAAAAGTCTTTCTAGCTTATGTTGACAATACATTAAGATGAGTAAGTGACTCATTTTTAATGTATTGTCAGCGTAATTGAAAACAGTTTTTTAACGTCCGCCAAACGTTATTTCTAATTTTTTTTCCTTGATTTTCACTGAAATTAAGCAATTTCACAATTTTTTGTACGTTTTGCCCCGTAAAAACCATAGTGGCCACCATGAAGAAAATCTCATAGCTATTCGGCAATTTTTTCTTAAATATAGGACACTTAAAAGTACAAAAAAACGTAAAGAATAAATTTTTGTTGTTGTTCTGCACAATTGTTTTTTGGATCTAAATAAGAAAGTAAAAAATTGCAATTTTTTACGATATTTTTACTCACTTGTAATGTATCCAAAAATCTTTGTGAAAAAATTGGCGATTATACCACTTGATAGAGCAAAGTTTTAGCTTTAAGAATCCATTTTGCGAATTGCGGTACGATGATTTGTAACGGAGTTTGAGCAATCAAAGTCAAAATGCTCATTTCTTATTCAATCCGCGATAACTCAGTAACAAAAAATCGTAGAAACATTTTCAAAAAAAGATTTATAGGGAAAACTTCGAGCTTTCACATTGGAAAGTCAAAAAATTTCGCAGAATTTTTTGGGCACGTGACAGGCTCACAAAGTGAGAAGAAAGTTTCACATTTTATCCAGCCAGTAGTTTTCTATATGTAAAAATTACCAAACTCACAGAAACTAAAAGAAAATAGTGATCTTCTGAAAGTAGAGATTTCAAGCTTTAAAACCCTTTTTTAAAACTTAAATTTCGTGCATTTTTAACGAAGATACAACTGCTCAAATTTTGCCTAGTTTTTAAGAAAATTTAAGTGTTCCTTTAATTTTTGTGAGGAGTTTATTTTTAATATTAACAACTCAAATGTATATTAAATAATATATACATAATACTAATTTTTATATTAAAAATTAGTATTTAATAATAAATATCAATTTTATTTAAATAATACCAATTTTTATAGATAATTGTATTATATTGCATTTTACTGTAAATATTATATAATTATTATGTGTATATTATATATGTGTATCATGTATAATTATGTATATTGTAATAACTCTTTTATAATGTTGTACATTATATTATTATATTGTAAAGTAAATTGTAAGAGAAATAAAATAAATGATAGAAATGAAAAAAAAACGTATATCGTAAATAAAGAGGACCGTCGAAATCGGCGGGGGCGGTGGAGGGCCTCTAGGTTGACCTGTTTCTAGCGGATGTTAGTTAAAATCTAAGATAAAAACTAATATTGAATTTATAACCAAGAAAATGCAAAGTCCAAAATGCATTTAATCGCAATGACATTCGGTACAAGCAGGACGGCCTTTAAAAATATTGCTTATATATTTTTTTTCCTCGATAGTACCAGATTAAATAAAATTAAATTGTACATTATGATACTACAATTTGCAGATCGGACGCGCACCAATATGATGTTTTATCGGCAGTGTCGGTAAATGAACGTGGCTACGTAGTACCAATTTAAAAAATGGATGTACTAGCGCTAGAGTACAGGGACTTTCGACGGTTCCACGAAAAAGACCGGGATGGCCTCTCTCAGGCTTCTCTCTGACAATGGGGACGGCGCGTGCCACTCTTAGCCGCTAGGGGCGCTAGCGAAATTGGGGACACACCGAGCTGTCACCAAGCATATTAACGAGAAAAGCTGTGTGAATATTTCGGAATTTTTTTAACATGCCGGGAATGTGTGTGGCATACGGTTGTAAAAATAGGGGAAGGCATCGTAAACATTATGACATGTCCCCAATTTCTGTGCTGCCCTCTGCGCTGAGCTTGTCATGTCGCCGTCCCCATATTGAAACGATGGATACGTATATTTCTATAACGGATGACCATTAAGATATTTAAGTTCTCTAAAATAGCATAAGTTCTCTAACGACTGAAAAATAAGAAATATTCTGCGTTAGTAGAGACTCTACTTTGTGCTAGTTACAAGTGTAGGAAACGATATAGAAATAAGAATATTTTAGCTATTTAAATGGTAATGCACGAGGCACGAAACAACAAGGACAAAAATATCTAAGGCTGTATTATTCAGATGGCGTTGCATGGCGGGTGTACGTCACTACCCACACAGCACATGATATCATTCGTATATACTGAATTGATACTCAATGTACTACAGATATACAAGATATACTGATAATATTTCTATAATGTATTTTGCGGTATATTATTTTACTGATATTTTAAGAATATTCGAAATTTATCAGTAATATTCGGTCTATTTATCGAATATTTTCAGGATATGCTAAATTTATCAGAACAGTATATTATTTTACTCATATTTTAAGTGCGGGCTCGCGCGGCAAGAGAGTTCGGCTCGCGCCCGCTACGCGGCGCATCGCCGGTATATTCTCGCGTGATTAAGGTTCAACATCGACTTCTATATCTAGGGCAGCTCGGCAGGGTTTCTCCAGCGTTCTCAAGTTCGCCAGTCAGGGCGTGCTCACTAGCAGGGCCTCTGACATAACCCTTTTGTTTACGAAGTGTGCTCCTCATCCGGAACCTTCGTTTATACCTGCTTTGCAGGACATTAAATTTTCTTCGGTAAAAGTCGACAAAGCAAAATTCAAAAATTTGCATTAACGCAACAATACCAGGAGATATTCTCTAATAGATACTGGCAATGTGATCAAAATATTTCTTTAATATACTCACAATATACCAAGAAATATTCTCAGTATATACTGAGTAGGCTTCTAGGGCAGACATTAGAACATCCTCAGTACATTCTCAAAATATTATAGATGTATTTCGAATATCAACAGGATATACACAATCTACGGTTGCGATATACTGATTGTGAGTACATTCTCAGGATCTACCTGTGCTGTGTGGGTACCCTATGGAATAGCTCTATTTAACAATTCCACACGTTGGTGATGCCCACCGCACATTCGAAGTATTCGCACATTCGAATGTGCGGTGGGCGTCACTAACGTGTGGAATAGTTCCACACAACATTCCGCACCAATACAGCTTTAAGAAGAGGATTAAGCAAGGAACGATCAGTTGAAGAAGGATGCGGTCCATGATGGTTCGACTTTTGTAAGGCCAAACCAAAAGCCGATCCATCTGCGTCCGCATCCTTCTTCTGAACAACTGATTTGACGGATGGTGACGCCCGCCGCACATTCCACATTGTATTCGGGTCCGTTCCGAGTTGCGCATGAAAGAAACGTATAGACTGTATTAGACTGTTGCGTAGCGCTTCGAAATCGTTCCGTTTTGTCAATGCGCATGAAGCGCTTTAGTAATTCGGAACGGTTATCTGCCCGCTCTGCGTACTAATGCGAATTGAAAAGGGATCGACGCCATTCTAATCAATGGCTCCTGCCTCATTCGTATGATGTTAGCCGACGACTGACACTTAAAAAAAAGAAAATAGTGACATGTTTTTAAAAAATGTGAAATTGATTGTATTTCGTTTGTAGATTATTGTAGTGCATTTATTTTCGTTTGTTAGTTTATAATTAATTTTTAATTAATTATTTAATTGTAGATCATGAAACTAGTCGACATATATTATAAAATTAAGAAATTTGAACATTACCTCCTCACAATTTTCAAGTATGCAAATTATAAATTTGCACGTTGCTTAATCAACATTTTATTTCGCTCATAAAGCTTTCTCTGATGAGGAAACCTATTCTTTTATGTATAATTACACAGGCCCACAAAAGAAAGTATATTGCTCTGGGGTTGAGACCACATTACTCTTATGTATTTTGACCCGCTGAACACGAATCTGATTCAGATGGAACACTCAGTTTCAAAGGACTGTAATTTAGTAGAGCTACATAATCGAGTAAATGAATTAAATATATCACATAATTGAATGAATTAAAATGACAGTCCTTAAAAATACACAATGTATAGCTACAATATATATATATATATATATATATATATATATATATATATATACTAGCTGGTTACCCGGGCTTCGCCCTGGAGAACATATGTAATAAGAACTTCGCCCCGGAGGACATATGTAATAAGACACGCAAATAAGTGATAGCGTATATTTTCATTTAACACCAATAGATTTCCGCATCACCCTTGAGGTACTATTGTAAATGCGTTTTTTTAAGCTGGTTTCCAAAAAGATCAGTAATGAAAAATTATACACTTCTTTAACATTCGATCAATTATTTCCCGAAAAATTCGAAAAATTTCTGATACCGGTTTCCAAAAAGATCGGTAATGAAAAATTATACATTTTATGGCACTCCCCGGGAAATTCTATCCCTGTTTTACATACAATTCTTTAAGATTTGGTCAATTATTTCTCGAAAAATCAGAAAAATTAAAAAAACCGGTTTCCAGAAAATCGGTAACAAATTCACCCCGGAGAATTTTTCGTCCTTAGATATCATTAGAAATGAATAATATGATGAAAAAATTTGAATCTAGTTAATTAATAAAACACGCAAATAAGTGTTAACGTATATTTACATTTTACGCCAATAGATTTCCACATCACCCTTAATCTGAAAATTATGAAAGGGAGCAAGCGGCAAATTTTAAAAATACTTCAGACGATCCAGAACATTCTTCAAAAAATAAATACAAAAAACAACCTGAGAAGATCGAGAAGAAAAAATCAAGAAAATTTCAAAATACAACAAAATAAATTTTATAAGATTTAAATTTTATAAATTTATATAATAAATTTTTAATATAATAGCTTCAATAATCAGTCTTTTTTAAAACGTTATATATAGAGTATGTATATTATTTATATATATAAATAAAGTATTAGAAATATTGACGAATTTGTGTAAACAGATTTTTCAACTTTTCACCCCGTTAGGAGTCGAATTTCTAAAAATCCCTTCTTAGTGGGTGCTTACGTCGTGAGAGGAATACACCCTCCATCTCTAGGTTCAGGGGCTTGGGCTGGGCGTTGATGAGTGAGTCAGTCAGTCAGGACAACTTCCTTTATATATATAGATATATAAAGTTGAGGTGCTATTTGTTCACATTTTTATAGTTGCAGCAATTATTTTTTTCTCTGAGTGCAGTCAAATCAGTAAATTAATAGAAAAACTATACGGATAATCTGCAGTTTGTCAAGATGTAGATATGCCCGGTACATATATGCTCCGATTCAATTATTTATTATTTTTACATTCCTGTAAAATTTTTAACTTTTATATTCGCGATTCCTTTTTTATTATTTATCATTTTTACATTCCTGTAATAATTGCAACGAGAAACATAGAAACTATGATACTCTTGGTATTGATACTGTTACATGATAAGCGCCTATTTTATTTTATTTATTTATCTCATTTACGCGTAATGCGATAATAGTTTAATTAATTTTATATATATATATATATATATATATATAGACTCTACGTTAATCGTCAATATCTTTTTAACCACAAGCGACACAAAAATTCCTTTTAAGTGCTGAAAGTCCTAACAACACTTAATTTTGATTGTGATTAAACTTCTCTGATACATCACATATCGTAGTTATAATATGCCACAATACATTAAAATAGCCCATTTTTGCAACTTTAACTGCAAATGTCTCAAAATTTTTCCAAATATATATTTGTAATGCCGATATCTCATCGAGCCTAAGAGATATTAACGAATCCGTGTAAATATTTTAACCCTTTTCACCCCGTTAGGAGTCGAATTTCTGAAAATCCCTTCTTAGTGGGTGCTTACGTCATGAGAGGAATACATTCTCCAAATTTCATGTTTCTAGGTTCAGGGGTTTGGGCTGCGCGTTGATGAGTGAGTGAGTGAGTCAGTCAGGACATTTGTCTTTATATATATAGATTATATATAGGCAAATAAATGAACAATGCAAAAATAATAAAAAAGAACAATGCAAAAATTATCCTTTAATTATTTTCTAATTCTTTTTCTTATTATTTTTCTTGTACATACGAACAGAGATTATACAAGAGAAACAAAACATATGGACATGTATACAGTCTTTATAATGTAAAATGCATTATTACAGAGAATTGACAGATTTACTTGGAAAGAAGCATAATATCGAGCTTCTAGTCGTATCAGGAAATAAAGGTACAACAGTGAGAACTGAAAGAGCTATACCTACGTAAGTTTTATATTAAATAATTACTAACTTTCTTAATTAATATATGAAGAGTGCATATAATCAAAGTTTATTTATACATAATTATACATTAGTTTAATTACATTATAAAGAATGTTCTGGTGCTACAATTTTGCTTCCTCATAGAGGAAGCTTTGTGATGGTGAAAAATTTTTTTTTCGAGATTTTGATGGAAATAGGTTTAGAATGTTCCAAAATGTCGAAAAATCATATTAATAAAAAATGTCCGGAAGTATGTATGTATGTGTGTGTACGGATTTTTTGTACACGCATCTACTTCTACAATTTTTTAGATACCGGGATGCATTTTTTTAAATCGATAGAGTATCATAGAAAGTATGTCCTCCTCTAATTTTATTAAAATCTGTCGACCGGTATGGATTTTAAGGGGATTTTCATTTTTTAGAAAAGTGTTCTTTACGGTGTAGCTTTCTCAATATTTGAGATATCGATCTATTTCTAATTCTATTATATTCTTGAGTTTTTTCTACCCCTATTTCATATATAATTTTTTAAGATTTGGATGATCAGTTCTTGAGTTACAGACGTTTGAAATTTCGGAGAATCCGTATGTACATAGAAGCCTTATAAAGTTTGGTCTAATCAACCAAATTTTAAAGAATTATATATGAAATAGGTGTAGAAAAGACTGAAGAATATTGTTACGCCCGTGCTGAGACGCCCGGTACACGCGAGTCGGACGTGAAGTGAGAAGCGTCCCGTGGCAACGGTTGTTGATTAGCGACGCGAGTCAGATTTGAATCTGGGCTTTCGTGCCGAGCGAACGTGTATGCCCTGTCGCTGTATTTTTAAATACTAAACGAGTTTCTCACATCAGAGTGTCCTTCCTTGCTTCTCGCGAGCCGCGAGTGATTGAGTGAGTGTGAGTGGCGTGAGACGTACAGCCGAGCGTAACAATATAATAGAATTAAAAATAGACCGATATCTCAAATATTGAGAAAATCCAGACAATTAAGCCAATTAAGGAAATTTATTATTTCTTAATTTTATTAATAAAAGCAATTTTTATATATTTAACAAATTATTATATACATTAACATAAATATTATTTCCATTTTTTATAATTATGATTATTCTTTTGTTGGAAAGAAATCGCTGGATTTAGTTTGTTTTGAAGCTATTTTAGTATATAATTGTTAGACAGGTGGCCGAGTTATATAGGTGGCCAACTTGACAGGTTATACTGTATTATCGAAAGTTTTACTAGAGAATATCCTGTTTATTTCATATTTCCATTCTCCTCATTCTGAAAACAAACGTTATATCGTTAAGCAAGCGCTGATATTTGATAAATTAACGTTTAGAAATACTCATTGTTAGTATATAATCAATAAAAAAATTCGATAATTGATAATAGAATCACGTATCAGATATTTGAGTAGGTACATCTAACTTTTGAGGATTGTTATTTAATTAGCTTATCGTATTTATCAGATGAAATTAGGAAGGTTTCCTGATTGTTTTCAAGTTTTTTGTTCATATTACGTTGTGTGTTGTCGTTGCTAATTGTCCTCTCATTATCTTTGTTTTTGTTGTTTATTTGAGTTCTGCAAATGTATATTGGTTATTATATTAGCCTATTAATTATTAATATATAAAATATATTTCTTATTTATATTTAACATATATAGATATATAAATTTATGTTCAATAAATTATTTTCCAATTTTTATTTATTTATAGCAAAAGTAAATATATTTCAACGAAATTTATTTGAAATAGAAGAAAAAGAAAAAGGAAAATGCGGGTAGCTAAATGAAGAATAGTGCCCATTTAGAGCTAAAATTTGCCTAAAAGCGAAATCTATCATATGCAATCTGTCTATCTTTATGTTTTTGGGTCTACTGAACTCGAATATGAAACTTAAAATTGTCCAAAATCCAGGGAAATTTGTAAAAATGCTGTTTTGTGAGATGAAAGCTTCGTATCATTACAAAATACTTTAGTAGCAAGTATTTTGTAATAATCAAATGGCATTTGTGAACAAAAGAAGACTTTCTTTTTTTACTATTCTCTTATTATTTTTTAGTTTAAAAGATGGGGGCGCGCGTGCGCATGTGTGTGTGTGTGTGTGTGTGTGTGTGTGTGTGTGTAGCTCGTGCGCGCGTTTTTACTGTCACCGCCAGCATTTAGTTTTACCTAAGATACACCGCATGGGGGTTGCTGGATATGTATCTCTTCTGTCATGTAAGGTGTAATTCGTTACTGATTACGTTTGACATGACAGACATACTCACATATGACCTAACTATACGAATTAGACCTTACAAGACAGAAGAGATACAAATCCAGCAACCTCCACGCGGTGTATCTTAGGTAAAACTAAATGCTGGCGGTGACAGTAAAAACACGCGCACGAGCTACACACACACACACACACACACACACACACACACACACGCGCGCGCGCGCGCGCGCGCGCGCCCCCATCTTTTAAACCCAAAGATAATAAGATAGAGTAAAAGAGAAAGCCTTCTTTTGTTCACAAATGCCATTTAATCATTATAAAATATACTTGCTGCTGAACGAAGCCTCCTGATGGGGGATGTCTCGTAGCTTAGTGCGTGAGTGCGATAGATTAGTATGCTAAGGGTCATGAGTTCGATCCCGATCATTTCACATATTCTTCTTTTAAGAGGAGATATTCCTGTTTAAGGGAAAAAGAAAAAAACAATTTTAAGAATTCTGAGAACTCGAGATTACAAGAAGGATCCCCCGATTAAGGGGTGGATATTGATTAAAGTGGAGATGCACATTTGCATCTCCTTTCAATGATTTTAAGTTTCATATTCGAGTTCAGCAGATCCAAAAACATAAAGATAGACAGATTTCATACGTTTCCTTTACAGACAAATTTTAGCCCTAAATGAGCACCGTTTTTTAATTTAAAAAAATGATGAATTAAAACTGTTATTTATCGCGTAATTATCTTAATACATTGTTATTTCTCAATCGAAGTGTTTTAAAGTTTAACCACGACTATAATTGTACAAAGCAAAGCATAAAACTTTGAATCATCGAAGAAGTGCGCTTTAAAACTTTACCAATCGTAAAACGCACTTTCGTTCCTTACAATTCTATATAACTTTCTTATTATCTTTTCGCGAATTAGACTATCCATGAAATATCTAGTCATTCTAGTCCAATGTTCATTCGATTACAGTTTGTGTTCTTTTGTCACATACATATGATGTTTGAAAATATTTCAGTCAGAAGTATAATTTCATTGCTTGAATAATTTAGGCAGGATATTCTTTTAAAAAAAATTGTGTCTTAAGCCACTATAATTGTTTAACCTCGAGCACTAAGTAAATCCGAACTTATCAATTTGAATAAAACTGCGCAGGTACATAAGATAAGCATAACGATATGCTTCATTCAAATATCTTATCAACTTTTATATGCACAAAACTTAATGTTAAAAAAATTAAAAGATTACTCTTGCGTTTCACGTATATTTCCTAATAAAATAGACAGTTTTTTGCAAAAATTTTAAGACAAATTAAACACTAAAAGGTTGCATAAGCAAAATATTGGTCGATTTTTCGAGAAAGTAATTACAGAAATTGCAAAATTACTATATAGCAAATTCGTGCTACATCATGAGATCTCGGTGCCACAGAAGAGTTGCATACTCAAGAGTTCCGTCTCGAAAGCCGGTTCTACAATCAGTAGATCGCATGTCGGATGTCGGAACGCTGTCGATGGTCTAATGAGAGAATTTCTTTTTCGAAAACATATTTCTCTCATTGGATCATCAGTATTACATACGATACACGCGTGCCATATATACTTGCTGCTAGTTGTAATTTCTTAATATCTTTCAAAATATAAATTTAAGTTAGTGAATTTCGTGACGTATAGATCGGATGAGATCACAACAAATGTGAAAAGTGCACTTCTCATAATATCACTATGATTCTGATTAATTGGTAGATCCCGACTGCGATGCTTCATGTACAATAGATTGATTTATAAATCTTTGAGATTATAACGATTATAGTACATCTAATGATTATAACGATTATAAATCCTTATTTTAGAATGTGTCATATCGAAATTCGAAACTGCGACTGATCAACAAATTGTGCACCTTGTATCAAAATGGTTTGTGCAAGGAAAATTGCGACATGACAGAGATGAGTAACTAAATATTAATGGAAAATGAGACATTTTTATTAAAGTATTTATTACGTTATTTTAAATTTGAATTTGTAAACGTATTGTATTAGCCTACTAAATTTCGAGATTTGGATCCTTTTTCGATATGTAGACGACATTTTTATCATAGTGCCGAGGAATGCTATCGATGCAGTACTTGACGTCTTTAATAACACAAAAAAAAAGTGGGTTGGCCTGTATACCAGGCTAGTATATTCCTATGTATTTTGACCCGCTGAATCCGAATCCGAAGTCAGATTGTCAGTTTGGCTCTCAGTTCCGAGCAAACCTCAAAAAAGTTCAAAACTCCACGAAACGAATACTTTTTTTGAGGTTTGCTCGGAACTGAGAACTAAACTGACAATTCTGACTTCGGATTCGGATTTAGCGGGTGAAAATACATAGGAATATACTAGTCTGGTATACAGGCCAACCCACTTTTTTTTTGTGTGTGCCTGTGTAATTATCACCCTCGTCTGCAGTTTACCTTTGAAACCGAGGTGGACAATTTGATACCGTTTCTCGATACATTAGTTATAAGAGATGGCGACAAGATAATTGCAAAGGCACAGGAAACCGACGTTTTCGGGGCGATATATAAACTATTTTTCCAACCATCTACACAAATACAAAATTAATACCATAATTAACTTGGTGGACCATGCAATTTTATTATCTGTGATGATCGGTTCCACCATACAAATATTCAATTCGTTAAAGATATTCTCACAAGTAATTGTTTTCCGACTAAGTTGGTGAATAAATATATACACAATAGATTAATGCAACTGAATAACAGAAAAGATATAATTAACAGTGGTGATGGTTGTCTGGATAGTACATTTGACACGCGAAATTATGTAGTGATCCCGTACATCAAAGGCCTAAGCGAGGGCATACGTCGCATACTTTAAAAAATGTTGGATTGGATGTGTTATATACGATACCGAAAAAGCTTAACACAGTCATTAAAAGGGGTAAAGATAGACTGACAATAAACAAAGAAACGAATATTGTATATCAAATTGATTGTGAAAACTGTGAGGCTTCTTATATAGGGTAGACTAAGAGACTAGAATCAAGGAGCATTTTAATTTCCCGTCTGTACTACAATTAACTGATTTGACGGATGGTGACGCCCGCCGCACATTCCACAGGACATTCCGCACCAGTGTGATGTTTTTAAGGAAGGTATATCTAATGTCCTAGCTTATAAACATCACATCAGTGTTGAATGCACATTCCACAGGACATTCCGCACCAATGTACAGCTTCAAGAGGAGGCTATAGCTATAAGCAGGGGACGATGAGACAAGTTGAAGACTGATCTTCCCTTGGTTATGGTTATAGCTTCCAAACCAAACCATCTGTACTACAACTAATTCGATGGAAGGTGACGCCCGCCGCACATTCCACAGGACATTCCGCACCATTGTGATGTTTTTAAAAGAGGTATATCTAATGTCCTCTTTTTGAAACATTACATTAGTGTTGAATGCACATTCCACAGGACATTCCGCACCAATGTACAGATTCAAGACTGTCTGCGTTGTTGTAATTGCTTCTTATCTTTATTGTAATGTATGGGAATTATTAATTAAATATAATAATATTAATAGCAGAATAAAAGACATGAATATTAAGTATGTAAAATGTGATACGTATCGAACTGTCAAAACTGTCATATGTATTTTATCATAAATGGATGATGATTCTGGTGGTAAAAATGTACAGATAAATATAAACTAATAAATTACATTTTTGTTTAATAATAAAAAAACGGGATACTGTGCCCGTTTTTTTAGCTCATAAATTTTTCTCTATAAGATATTTCTCAAATTATTAGCATACAATTTTATGAATTTTATGCTATTATTCTATGAATTTTATGAAGTTCCGATATTTCTAACAAAAAGAAGATACTTAAATAAGCTCTCCGATTCATTGAAATTTTAATATACTTAAGAAATAAATTAGTAGTTTTTTCATTGTGAACCGACTTTCATGAAACCAGTACCTACTAAAATTTTTCCAACAATATCGCAATTACGCAAATATCTCGTGCGACTAATGCCAATTAATTTTATTAACAGGTGGTTGCGCAACGTTCAGGCACTCTTGTTACGGCGATCATGGCAAAAGATTTGATTCGACTCTTGTGCTGCGCAACACTTTACAAGACCATGCCATCAGTCAGATGTTGAAGAAACACCTTCACCGAGTGACAAATTATTTTACGTTTTTCCGAACAATGGTGAGTTACCGGAACCATCTTAGGCTTTCATGGAACCTGACGAAGACGACATAAAAGACAATCAGCAAGACGGTATACCTCTATCTGCTATGGGGACGGCGCGTGCCACTCTTAGCCGCTGAGGGCGCTAGCGAAATTGGGGACACACCGAGCTGTCACCAAGCATATTAACGAGAAAAGCTGTGTGAATATTTCGGAATTTTTTTAACATGCCGGGAATGTGTGTGGCATACGGTTGTAAAAATAGGGGAAGGCATCGTAAACATTATGACATGTCCCCAATTTCTGTGCTGCCCTCTGCGCTGAGCTTGTCATGTCGCCGTCCCCATACATGGCGAGGCGGGCGATTATCCCTCCAGCGAGGTGTATATGGGGCATTCCATGCCAAATCTCGACCAGGGTTTGATCCTCGACCTCTCGGAATTGATCGGCGATTTTTTATGTTATTGTTCCATCTCTAAGATGCACTCTGAATTAAAAGAAAAATTTTTTAAACAATTTTGATTTAGTTATAATTTTTTAAACCGACATATCGATGGCCACAATTTAAAAATCTGAAAAAATTCTCAAAAATCCTGTGTTAGATATCAAAATTTTTAAGCCTAGGCCCAAAGCGGGCCGGCATTCGCTTCTAATTTTTCCGAGCTTCTTTCGAGATTTTTGGGTTTAAAAATTTTGATGTGTGACACAGGATTTTTGAGAATTTTTTCAGATTTTTAAATTGTGACCATCGACATGTCGGTTTAAAAAATTATAACTAAATCAATTGTTAAAAAAATCTAAAAAAAAATTCAGAGTGCATCTTAGAGGTGGAACAATAACATAAAAAATCGCCGACCAAATCCGAGAGGTCGAGGGTCAAACCCTGATCGATTTGGCATGGAATGCCCCATATATACATATACATTGCAGATGTAGCACGGACGCGCACCAAAATGATGTTTTATCGGCAGTGTCGGAAAGAGAAAAAGTGAGAGAGGGTGAGAGGGTTATTACTATTAGATATTTAACATATAGATAATATAAATATATAAAATAAGTTAATATTTATCGATACATGTAAGATATAAATATTAAACTGATCCTCGACCAATTACAATCGAGAATATCTATATCTTATATGTATCGATAAATATTAACTTATTTTATATATTTATATTATATGTTAAATATCTAATAGCCCTCTCTCTCTCTCTCTCTCTCTCTCTCTCTCTCTCTCACTTTTCTCTTCTTTCACTGTCACACTTCCCAGACAGCACAATGTCCAAAATCGGGACATAAGACGTCTCTTAGCCATCTTTTCGCAAGACATCTAAAAGATGTCAAAAATATATCTTTTAGACGTCTTATGTCCCGCTTTTGGACATGTGTGCTGTCTGAATTATTTCAAATAAAAGATATGTATCTCTTATCAATTTAAAAATCCAAATACGAGACAATAGGCCTTTATGGAAAATTTTGTAAGCGAAACGAATAATATTTGGGGAACAAGCAACAGAGAATGTTTTATAATTTTTAAGTATCTTGACGACGACGGTTTATCGTCTTTTATGGTATGCGCGATCACCGCGCTGCAAGAACTGATCGCGACGAAATTTTTACAAACGATACAATTTAATGTTAATTTTCTACAAAGTTAGATTAGGAGCACATAAATACAAATAAATTAAAAGTAAAAGAGCATTGAGCCGTAACAGGGTATAGGCGTTAATGTATTCAAATATAGAAAATACAGAAAAAAACAAACGTTTCGGTTCAACATCGAACCATCTTCAGTGTCTACAGTTTAAGATCGAACCATCCTCACAATCAATATCTTACAATTTAAAAAAACGCAATTGATTGCAGCATAAAAATACGCACGACATATTTATCCGGATTACATTAAAGAAAGAAATTTCGTTCGTTAATCTTACAATTTAAAAAACGCAATTGATTGCAGCATAAAAATACGCACGACATATTTATCCGGATTACATTAAAGGAAAAAATTTCGTTCGTTATACGTCCAGTTGTAAATTATTTCATAGCGAATCAGTAGGTGTGTTAAACAGTATGAGATAATAAATTAATACGTACATCTGAGAATTATTTTCAGTTCGTGATGCGAAACTTTGTAGGGTCTGCATTGTCAATGTGTTCTGACATGTACTAACAACGATGCGACAATATACTCAGCAGCGAGGGAACGGGACCCTGTATATATAGACAAAAAAGTAGGAAAGGAAGGGGAAAGGAAAGAAAGGAAGGAGGTGGGAGAAGAAGCTAGTGAGGAAACAAATTCAAAACCGAGAGATATCCCTTCGGAAGAGATTCTGTATCATTTTGTTTGTTTAGCGAAGAGGTCTGTCGTTTTATATGTATCATCTCCGAGATTAATCTCTTCCGAAGTGACGTCTCAACGTCCAAAATCTCAACGGCCTCCCAGTCAAAATCGTGATCAGTCTGCAAGCATGGCACGAAATAACTGAAGGAATACCAGAGTTCTTTTTAATGTCCATTCTATGTTCTTTAAGTCTGGTTTGTAATTGTCTTTTGCTTTGGCCCACGTAAGTTGCATCGCAATCTCTGCAGGGGATTTTATATACGATGTTGCTGTGGGTTAGCTTGTTTAGATTGTCTTTACCAGTTTTAATGAACCTTCTTAGGGGGTGTGCCACCGAAAACGTAACTTCTGCATTTTTATAAACTTTTTGAATTTCTCCGACGTGAATCTGACATAAGGAACTGTGAAATATTTAATGTTGTTAGATTCGAGGGACAAATCGACCCTTCTTTGTTTCAAAAAGAATTGTGTTAATCTCTTTTTAATGGACGAAAAAATGAAGGGTAGAGGATAACCGTTTTTTAAGAGCATCTGGATAATAAGGTTGAAGTTCTTAGTGTGGAATTGTGGATGAGAAATCGTCATGATCTTGTCAACCAGCCCGAAAATGACACCTTTTTTATGGGAGATTGGATGGTGTGAATGGTAGTTTAGGTATCTCCCCGAGAAAGTAGGTTTGTGGTACCAATCAAACATGAAACTTCCATCTCTCAAAATCACCGTGACATCAAGAAAGTTAAGTGTATTATTTTTGCTAATTTCAATTGTGAACTGTAATCTACTATGCTGTGAATTAAAAATTTTCAAGATCTGCTCAAAATATTCCGGTGGAGTTGCCATAAAAATATCATCTACATATCTGCGATATAGTCTAACATAAGGTAACAATTTTATTGCTTTTGCCTCTATGTCCTGCATTGTAATATCAGCAATAATTGGTGAGAGAGGGGAGCCCATAGGGGTGCCAAAAATTTGTCTATATATACAATTATTGAAAACAAAAAATGTGGAGTTTAACACTAGGCGGACAGCTAATAAAAATTCTTCTTTTGGAATATGTGTTCCCTCACTAATAAGGTCCCATCTATTTACTATGCTATTCATAGCTAGTTCTAAAGGAACATTAGTGAATAAAGAAACTACATCCAACGAAATCAGTTTATAATTTGATTCCAGTTTGATGTCGCTCAACTCATTCACCAACTGAGAACTATTTTTTAAATGCGTGGTCGGGAATGTAATATTATTATAGATAATGTTATGTAAAAAGGAAGCTAATCTATATAGTGGACTATTAATAGATGAGACTATAATTCTGAGTGCACACCCCGGTTTATGTATTTTAGGTAAACCATACGCTCTAGGAAGAACACCGTCTGTTGTAAGTAGGGCTCTGTATTCCTGTTCCGATATGAATTCCATCTTCTTCCATCGCATGAGTAAATCCCTCAGGTCGTTGGTCATCTTTCTTAAGGGATCCTTTTTGACTACAGTGTACGTCTCCGGGTCTGCAAGTGTTTCTTCCATTTGCCTAACATATTCATCTCTATCCAGAGCTATGGTGACGTTGCCCTTGTCCGCTCGAGTGAAAAATATGTTTGGATGGTCTTTTACAAATTCATTGGTGGCTTTCCACCAGCCTAACAGCATTCTGTCGCAGTGATTTACATATATCTGGTTTTTATAGAGGTCATTGACGATGGAAATGGATTGGTTTCTAATCGATTGGCAAAGTTCTTCGTTATATTCTTTATATTGTAGAAGATTCTTTTCAATGTGTTTTATAAATTCAACCACTACTTTTTCTTTACTTTTTTTAGTGATCGGCATGTTAAACCGGTCGCCGAGTTGTAATAATGAAATGACATCATCCGGAATGTTAATATTGGACAGATTATGAAACCATTCTTTATGGTGGTTCTCAGGAGGAGGTTCTTTTAATCTTGTGAGTCTTCCTGATTATATTTTAATACAAATAAATTTGAAACATTTGTAAACGTAACGAATTACGTGAATTACGTGAACGAGCAAATTACGTGTCTGTTTTTGAACGAAAAACGGAATTGTATTCGCATACACTGCACGCTTGAGCTTGTTAATTCGCACTCTCGACGTTCATACGCATTTCGGAGCAAGCTCGCTCCCTCGTTCGCGATCGTTCGCGATCGCGACAAGCAAAGTGAGAACGCCAAACGTGCGATCATTCTCTTTAACTACTCAATAGATAATTAATTCCCGTGCTTAATGAGAGGTTCGAGCTATTCACCGAAATGTCTTTCCACGCGATTCACTCATTCACTCATTCGAAGTATAAATCGAAACAGAGGCAAGAGACATGACACAAATTCCGAGGTTATCGTCTTACTGCGGACACGCGGGACAACGATTCTATTAAAGATTCGGATATATCGCACTTCGAATCATTTGTCTCTCATGCACAATTCACTTACCGATCACGGCATTCACGGCACATTGCAGGAGACACACCGTCAAATCACAGCCGGGATGAGCGGAAGGGTGATGCGTACGGGCGTTCATTTCGGCCATCCCACTCGTTGCAGACGTTGCAGTCGACACGAGAAGAAACAGAATACAGAATATTCGGCACACATTCAGCTTGCAACACACACACACACATACTCTGTGTCAACTGTGCCGGAATTGTGCGATTATCCTCGATTTTTTTCGAAGAGCGGAAAGAGGGCCGAGTGACAACGTGAAATGGTATCGTGATTCAAGTACGCGATTCAAGCGAGTAACAGCACGCTGTGATACAACATACAACGCTCGTTCATGAATATTTCTTATTTTCGTGTATTTCGTGCCGCGTAATCGCGACTCCTCGTTGTGCAAAGCATGCATTAATATAGTACTTACATTCGCGAGATTTACGTGCTCGATACCGTAATGTGCGTACGATAGTTAATCTTAATTGTGGTTTTTTGTTTATAATCAACTGCGTGTCTTTACTAACCATCCACTTGATTCGCGTAGTATCTCGCGTCAAGATCTTCCAACATTTCATCGCCATTAACGCGACTGCAACGCAGTGATGGGACGCGGAACGAATCGGGGCAATCGGCGTCGCGACTCCTTCAAATTTGCACGAAAAATCTATGTTACCTGCTTTTATATCACTGCAGACTCCAGAGTAAAGTACTTCCTTCCCATGGGTACGACCTTGGCGAGGTGGGAAGGCCCAGTACCCAGTACGAGGATTTTACCCAAGCAAAACTCTTGTTCTGCTTGGATAAAAATCCAAAGACGGGGAAGCTAACGTACCCTCGTCCGCCGATTTAATTGAATAAACGAACCGCAGCCGGTTCGTCGCGTTTGCTTCGGGAGTGCCGTCCAAGTAATCGGACTAAAGAACTTTTTTAAACGGTAGTGCCGTACAGTATCGCGCGAGAAAGACTTTTACTGAAATTAGTCCGCGCGCGATTGTAGTTTATTATCCGCGAGTGTTTCTCGCGAGTGTCCTGTGCGGTGAGAGGAGGAAGCCTGACGTCCTGAGAGGAGGAGGAAGTCTGGGAGAGACATCGGGCCCCGGCGGAGCAACCTTGAGGTGAATATTATTATCTGCATAATAATTCTTTTCCATTTATTTAGATTGTTTTATTTCGATAAGTTAAAAATAATTAGAAAAAGATAAATTATCTAAAATTGTATTCTTGTAAAAGATCTTTTTCGGTAAATAGATAATTGTACGTACAGCTAAATATTTTATTGAAAGACGAATTAGAGGCGCGTAAGAATTATCTTTTGAAATATTTATCATTTTGAACGCTTCATTAATTTGAATTTTATGTTTGTATGTTACAGTATCATCGTAGCTACGTGAATAACTCCGCCTGTTGCGCATCGGGTTAATTGGTGAGTCAGAATTTTTTTTTAGTAAGATAACGAATCTACGATTAATCAAATATAGAGCAAATATATCTTGGTGCATGTCAAATTATGACAATAAATTATAGTATAAATTTATTACATCTCGTAGATACGTTGCCTTAAAATGGATGGGTTAAAACTATAATTATGGCAAATATTTAATCTTGGTCACTTGTTTATTGATACATTGTGCGATTGTGCTTGAGGAAATACTCGCACACTTCGCACACATAGAGCTCGCAAAGAGTTCATCATCGTTGAATTACGTTGACAAACCTTCGCGTTCTATATAAATAATTTTGTAATAAAATTTTAAACCTCAAATAAAATATTATATCGAATCAGAAATTTATTTCGAATTTAAGTTAGTAAATTACACAGTAAGTTAAATTTTCGAGATTTTTTTTACGTAGATCATTCTACTTACAATTAGAGTAATAAATTTTTGAAAAACACAAAGAAATAAGAAGTAAAGTAATACTATCACAATTAAAGTAATGATTTGAAAAATATAAAATTTTTATTTAGATCTTTTATAAAATTATCTTTGTATTATTTTTCTTAAATAAAAGAGAAAAGTGTAAGATATTGTGTAAAAATAAAATAAATAAATAAAAATATCTGTAGATAGTGAAAAATTATGAATTAGTTAGGATATGTGTTATTTATACCCTTCTATTTCTTTCCATATACTTAGCCAAGATTAAATATTATAAAAATTGATGCAAGGAAGCAATATATAGATATATGTATGTATAATAAAAAGGATAAGAAATATTTTGGTTTTATTATGCTATTTATTTTATAGAAAACGCGATATAATGGTTATTAGTTATTAATTACTAAAATTTATTTTAACAAAGCATTGATTTTACCCTAATTTTTTGTAGCCTATCCATCTATTTTTGATTGAGAAATTGTCTTTATACCAGAGTCAAAGAATCTCACTGACGTACGTGAGATTGTAAACATTCTGTCGAGAAACGCTGAAACTTTTTAAATTATTTTAGAACTAATCGCATATATAATTATATATTCAATTTTGCAGTAATATATATGAATATATCAAAAATAATTTTAGTAGAAAATGAAAAATATGACAAGATATATTTATACCGATATAAAAGTTTATAAAGATTTGCATATATTATTTAATTATAACAATGCGATTATTCATTAATTATAATACCAATTGTGCGGGAAGTTTCTTTTTTTCGGATCTCACGTCATTTATTTTATGTATCTTGATACATTTTCAAGATGCGTGTCGCATGAACATGTACAATCACGCATCTTTGTATTTTCGCGGTCGGTTTTTATCGAAAAATTTTCCGATTATTAATTTTTTTTAATTTCGTCCGCATTATAAATTTCAATTTTTTGCGAGATATAATTGAGATATTCATATAACGCGAAGTAAAATTTTTGTATGTACTTGATTACAATTCCAAATTTAAAAAAACGGTTATTCAGTATTCTCAAGTAAATATTATAACAGAATTAGTGATAGAAATATTTTTCAATGTTCAATTGAATTGCTGTACAGTTAGTTTTTATGAATTAATACATATATTTTTAAATTAACTTTTCGTTGTTTTTGATACAATCGATGCTCGCGTGTCATTCGAATCGAACGTAATATTATCTTTCGGCGATGATAATGATCCGACAAGGAAGGAAACAAAGAATTTTTTTCCTTCCTTTTGATCTGGTCGAAATGCGACCAGATTGCATATGGCCAGGAGCGACAAAGTCCAGTCTGGCCCGAAGAAAGAAGATTTGATACATTAAAGGTAAGTGGTCAACATTGACCACATTGCAATGTTTAAGTAAGGTAACATATAAAATAATTTTATATATGTATCTATTTATTTGCCCTAAAGGGCTAATCTTTTCTATATTTTCTCGCATAAGTGCGAGATTGGAAAAACCGCAATTAAATCCCAATCGCGCGCGTGTTAGAACCTCCAATTCCACTTTTCTCACATCTCAAGTGATCGTGTATCACTTGGAGATATCTCGTTCAAGTCCTACTAGAATAACCAACAAATCAGGCCCCTTATAAATCGTGTCGCGATCTTCATTAAAGTTTTGTATACCAGATTTTAACACGGGTAGGTAGGACTATAGATCGGAATACGGGTAGATAGGGATTCGGGTAGGCAGGGACAAGGGGATTAAATTCGATAGAAAAAATTGTAAACAAAATAAAAGTAATATTCTCAATATAATAATAAATATAATTATATTTATTATTATATTTTTAATATTAACAACTCAAATGTATATTAAATAATATATTAAATAATACTAATTTTTATATTAAAAATTAGTATTTAATAATAAATATCAATTTTTATTTTAAATAATACCAATTTTTTATAGATAATTGTATTATATTGCATTTTACTGTAAATATTATATAATTATTATGTGTATATTATATATGTGTATCATGTATAAATTATGTATATTGTAATAACTCTTTTATAATGTTGTACATTATATTATTATATTGTAAAGTAAATTGTAAGAGAAATAAAATAAATGATAGAAATGTAAAAAAAACGTATATCGTAAATAAAAGAGGACCGCCGATCGGAATCGGCGGGGGCGGTGGAGGGCCTCTATAGGTTGACCTGTTTCTAGCGGATGTTAGTTAAAATCTAAGATAAAAACTAATATTGAATTTATAACCAAGAAAATGCAAAGTCCAAAATGCATTTAATCGCAATGACATTCGGTACAAGCAGGACGGCCTTTAAAAATATTGCTTATATATTTTTTTTCCTCGATAGTACCAGATTAAATAAAATTAAATTGTACATTATGATACTACAATTTGCAGATTGGATGCGCACCAATATGATGTTTTATCGGCAGTGTCGGAAAATGAACGTGGCTACGTAGTACCAATTTAAAAAATGGATGTACTAGCGCTAGAGTACAGGGACTTTCGACGGTTCCACGAAAAAGACCGGGATGGCCTCTCTCAGGCTTCTCTCTGACAATGGGGACGGCGCGTGCCACTCTTAGCCGCTAGGGGCGCTAGCGAAATTGGGGACACACCGAGCTGTCACCAAGCATATTAACGAGAAAAGCTGTGTGAATATTTCGGAATTTTTTTAACATGCCGGGAATGTGTGTGGCATACGGTTGTAAAAATAGGGGAAGGCATCGTAAACATTATGACATGTCCCCAATTTCTGTGCTGCCCTCTGCGCTGAGCTTGTCATGTCGCCGTCCCCATATTGAAACGATGGATACGTATATTTCTATAACGGATGACCATTGAGATATTTAAGTTCTCTAAAATAGCATAAGTTCTCTAACGACTGAAAAATAAGAAATATTCTTGCGTTAGTAGAGACTCTACTTTGTGCTAGTTACAAGTTGTACGAAACGATATAGAAATAAGAATATTTTAGCTATTTAAATGGTAATGCACGAGGCACGAAACAACAAGGACAAAAATATCTAAGGCTGTATTATTCAGATGGCGTTGCATGGCGGGTGTACGTCACTACCCACACAGCACATGATATCATTCGTATATACTGAATTGATACTCAATGTACTACAGATATACAAGATATACTGATAATATTTCTATAATGTATTTTGCGGTATATTATTTTACTGATATTTTAAGAATATTCGAAATTTATCAGTAATATTCGGTCTATTTATCGAATATTTTCAGGATATGCTAAATTTATCAGAACAGTATATTATTTTACTCATATTTTAAGTGCGGGCTCGCGCGGCAAGAGAGTTCGGCTCGCGCCCGCTACGCGGCGCATCGCCGGTATATTCTCGCGTGATTAAGGTTCAACATCGACTTCTATATCTAGGGCAGCTCGGCAGGGTTTCTCCAGCGTTCTCAAGTTCGCCAGTCAGGGCGTGCTCACTAGCAGGGCCTCTGACATAACCCTTTTTGTTTACGAAGTGTGCTCCTCATCCGGAACCTTCGTTTATACCTGCTTTGCAGGACATTAAATTTTCTTCGGTAAAAGTCGACAAAGCAAAATTCAAAAATTTGCATTAACGCAACAATACCAGGAGATATTCTCTAATAGATACTGGCAATGTGATCAAAATATTTCTTTAATATACTCACAATATACCAAGAAATATTCTCAGTATATACTGAGTAGGCTTCTAGGGCAGACATTAGAACATCCTCAGTACATTCTCAAAATATTATAGATGTATTTCGAATATCAACAGGATATACACAATCTACGGTTGCGATATACTGATTGTGAGTACATTCTCAGGATCTACCTGTGCTGTGTGGGTACCCTATGGAATAGCTCTATTTAACTATTCCACACAGTTGGTGATTGCCCACCGCACATTCGAAGTATTCGCACATTCGAATGTGCGGCGAGCGTCACCAATGTGTGGAATAGTTCCACACAACATTCCGCACCAATACAGCTTTAAGAGGAGGATTAAGCAAGGAACGATCAGTTGAAGAAGGATGCGGTCCATGATGGTTCGACTTTTGTAAGGCCAAACCAAAAGCCGATCCATCTGCGTCCGCATCCTTCTTCTGAACAACTGATTTGACGGATGGTGACGCCCGCCGCACATTCCACATTGTATTCGGGTCCGTTCCGAGTTGCGCATGAAAGAAACGTATAGACTGTATTACTGTTGCGTAGCGCTTCGAAATCGTTCCGTTTTGTCAATGCGCATGAAGCGCTTTAGTAATTCGGAACGGTTATCTGCCCGCTCTGCGTACTAATGCGAATTGAAAAGGGATCGACGCCATTCTAATCAATGGCTCCTGCCTCATTCGTATGATGTTAGCCGACGACTGACACTTAAAAAAAAGAAAATAGTGACATGTTTTTAAAAAATGTGAAATTGATTGTATTTCGTTTGTAGATTATTGTAGTGCATTTATTTTCGTTTGTTAGTTTATAATTAATTTTTAATTAATTATTTAATTGTAGATCATGAAACTAGTCGACATATATTATAAAATTAAAAAATTTGAACATTACCTCCTCACAATTTTCAAGTATGCAAATTATAAATTTGCACGTTGCTTAATCAACATTTTATTTCGCTCATAAAGCTTTCTCTGATGAGGAAACCTATTCTTTTATGTATAATTACACAGGCCCACAAAAGAAAGTATATTGCTCTGGGGTTGAGACCACATTACTCTTATGTATTTTGACCCGCTGAACACGAATCTGATTCAGATGGAACACTCAGATTCAAAGGACTGTAATTTAGTAGAGCTACATAATCGAGTAAATGAATTAAATATATCACATAATTGAATGAATTAAAATGACAGTCCTTAAAAATACAATGTATAGCTACAATATATATATATATATATATATACTAGCTGGTTACTCGGGCTTCGCCCTGGAGAACATATGTAATAAGAACTTCGCCCCGGAGGACATATGTAATAAGACACGCAAATAAGTGATAGCGTATATTTTCATTTAACACCAATAGATTTCCGCATCACCCTTGAGGTACTATTGTAAATGCGTTTTTTTAAGCTGGTTTCCAAAAAGATCAGTAATGAAAAATTATACACTTCTTTAACATTCGATCAATTATTTCCCGAAAAATTCGAAAAATTTCTGATACCGGTTTCCAAAAAGATCGGTAATGAAAAATTATACATTTTATGGCACTCCCCGGGAAATTCTATCCCTGTTTTACATACAATTCTTTAAGATTTGGTCAATTATTTCTCGAAAAATTAGAAAAATTAAAAAAACCGGTTTCCAGAAAATCGGTAACAAATTCACCCCGGAGAATTTTTCGTCCTTAGATATCATTAGAAATAAATAATACGATGAAAAAATTTGAATCTAGTTAATTAATAAAACACGCAAATAAGTGTTAACGTATATTTACATTTTACGCCAATAGATTTCCACATCACCCTTAATCTGAAAATTATGAAAGGGAGCAAGCGGCGAATTTTAAAAATACTTTAGACGATCCTGAACATTCTTCAAAAAATAAATACAAAAAACAACCTGAGAAGATCAAGAAGAAAAAATCAAGAAAATTTCAAAATACAACAAAATGAATTTTATAAAAGATTTAAATTTTATAAATTTTTATAATAAATTTTTAATATAATAGCTTCAATAATCAATCTTTTTTAATACGTTACATATAGAGTATGTATATTATTTATATATATAAATAAAGTATATATATAAATAAAGTATAATATAAATAAAGTATAAGAAATATTGACGAATTTGTGTAAACAGATTTTTCAACTTTTCACCCCGTTAAGAGTCGAGTTTCTAAAAATCCCTTCTTAGTGGGTGCTTACGTCGTGAGAGGAATACACCCTCCAAATTTCAAGTCTCTAGGTTCAGGGGCTTGGGCTGGGCGTTGATGAGTGAGTCAGTCAGTCAGGACATCTTCCTTTATATATATAGATAGATATATAAAGTTAAGGTGCTATTTGTTCACATTTTTATAGTTGCAGCAATTATTTTTTTCTCTGAGTGCAGTCAAATCAGTAAATTAATAGAAAAACTATACGGATAAGCTGCAGTTTGTCAAGATGTAGATATGCCCGGTACATATATGCTCCGATTCAATTATTTATTATTTTTACATTCCTGTAAAATTTTTAACTTTTATATTCGCGATTCCTTTTTTATTATTTATCATTTTTACATTCCTGTAATAATTGCAACGAGAAACATAGAAACTATGATACTCTTGGTATTGATACTGTTACATGATAAGCGCCTATTTTATTTTATTTATTTATCTCATTTACGCGTAATGCGATAATAGTTTAATTAATTTTATATATATATATATATAGACTCTACGTTAATCGTCAATATCTTTTTAACCACAAGCGACACAAAAATTCCTTTTAAGTGCTGAAAGTCCTAACAACACTTAATTTTGATTGTGATTAAACTTCTCTGATACATCACATATCGTAGTTATAATATGCCACAATACATTAAAATAGCCCATTTTTGCAACTTTAACTGCAAATGTCTCAAAATTTTTCCAAATATATATTTGTAATGCCGATATCTCATCGAGCCTAAGAGATATTAACGAATCCGTGTAAATATTTTAACCCTTTTCACCCCGTTCATAGGTTTAAAGTCCTTAGTGAGAGGCGATGTTACTCTGGCGCATGATTGTGCCAATTTCATAAGAATGCTTTCTGGTGCGAAGTTATTCATGAGAGGAATACACTCTCCAAATTTCATGTTTCTAGGTTCAGGGGTTTGGGCTGCGCGTTGATGAGTGAGTGAGTGAGTCAGTCAGGACATTTGTCTTTATATATATAGATTATATATAGGCAAATAAATGAACAATGCAAAAATAATAAAAAAGAACAATGCAAAAATTATCCTTTAATTATTTTCTAATTCGTTTTCTTATTATTTTTCTTGTACATACGAACAGAGATTATACAAGAGAAACAAAACATATGGACATGTATACAGTCTTTATAATGTAAAATGCATTATTACAGAGAATTGACAGATTTACTTGGAAAGAAGCATAATATCGAGCTTCTAGTCGTATCAGGAAATAAAGGTACAACAGTGAGAACTGAAAGAGCTATACCTACGTAAGTTTTATATTAAATAATTACTAACTTTCTTAATTAATATATGAAGAGTGCATATAATCAAAGTTTATTTATACATAATTATACATTAGTTTAATTACATTATAAAGAATGTTCTGGTGCTACAATTTTGCTTCCTCATAGAGGAAGCTTTGTGATGGTGAAAAAATTTTTTTTCGAGACTTTGATGGAAATAGGTTTAGAATGTCCCAAAATGTCGAAAAATCATATTAATAAAAAATGTCCGGAAGTATGTATGTATGTGTGTGTACGGATTTTTTGTACACGCATCTACTTCTA
Source organism: Temnothorax rugatulus (assembly GCA_035220575.1). Classification (NCBI taxonomy): domain Eukaryota; kingdom Metazoa; phylum Arthropoda; class Insecta; order Hymenoptera; family Formicidae; genus Temnothorax; species Temnothorax rugatulus. The sequence continues at coordinate 91,322 of JASTWL010000399.1, read as the reverse complement.
CAATTTTTTAGATACCGGGATGCATTTTTTTTAATCGATAGAGTATCATAGAAAGTATGTCCTCCTCTAATTTTATTAAAATCTGTCGACCGGTATGGATTTTAAGGGGATTTTCATTTTTTAGAAAAGTGTTCTTTACGGTGTAGCTTTCTCAATATTTGAGATATCGATCTATTTCTAATTCTATTATATTCTTCAGTTTTTTCTACCCCTATTTCATATATAATTTTTTAAGATTTGGATGATCAGTTCTTGAGTTACAGACGTTTGAAATTTCGGAGAATCCGTATGTACATAGAAGCCTTATAAAGTTTGGTCTAATCAACCAAATTTTAAAGAATTATATATGAAATAGGGGTAGAAAAGACTGAAGAATATTGTTACGCCCGTGCTGAGACGCCCGGTACACGCGAGTCGGACGTGAAGTGAGAAGCGTCCCGTGACAACGGTTGTTGATTAGCGACGCGAGTCAGATTTGAATCTGGGCTTTCGTGCCGAGCGAACGTGTCTGCCCTGTCGCTTGTATTTTTAAATAATAAACGAGTTTCTCACATCAGAGTGTCCTTCCTTGCTTCTCGCGAGCCGCGAGTGATTGAGTGAGTGTGAGTGGCGTGAGACGTACAGCCGAGCGTAACATTTTGAGGGCTCGTCCGGGATCGGACGAGCGGATCAAATGGATCAAAGGAGCGAGCGGATTAGAACGGAGACGGAACGGAGCGGAGGAGTCGTGACGAGAAGAGAGCGCGGGTTGAGACCCCTCGAGCGGGCGCGTCCTAGGTGCGGACTTCGGAGATGTCTGGATCTGCTCTCGGCACGTTCGTGGCAGAGATTCGCCGAATGCGCGTGGAGCAGGCGCGCAGGGATAAGGATATTGTGACGATACTCCGCCAGCGCGACGAAGAACTTCGTCTTCTAATTAAGAGAACAACTAAGTCAATCTAATTTTAGAGGATGCGGGGACGCGAGCGCGGGTCGTGCAGAACCGAGACGCGTGGGTCCGGAGCGTGATTTCGCGGAGGAGAATGACGTGCGTCGCGCGGAGTCGAGCCAGGGGAGCGTTCTCGATTATAAGCTAAAACCTGACACTTTTGATGGGACGGCTCCTTTACGAGAGTTTTTTTCTCAATTTGAAATAATCGCACGCGCGAATCTGTGGAACGATGCGGCAAAGACCGTCGCTTTGGCGTCGAGTTTGAGAGGGAAAGCGCGTTCGGTTTTAGAATCTTTTGAGAATATCGAGAATCTGGAATACGCGGAACTAAAAGCCAAATTGGAATTGCGTTTTGAGGACGGACATCTTTCTCAAAACTATTACTCGCAATTTACGAATCGTAGACAAAGATTCGGTGAGGATTTCGCGACTTTTGGTTCCGAATTGGAAAGACTGGCTCGCCTTGCGTATCCCGAGTGCTCCTTTGCGGTACGTGAAAAGATTGCGTGTGCGTAGTTTATTTCGGCGCTCTCCGACGGTTTTATTAAGAGAACTCTCCAACTAGAAGGGATAACCTCTCTTAAATTAGCTGTGGAGAGAACAAAAGCCGTCAGAATTATCCAGGGGGAGATTTATGAGAGGAAAAAAGAAAAATTTAATTGGAATTTTGAAAGAAGAGATGCGCAGGAGGGGGGAGCGGACGAAAAAGGGAGGAGCGTGAGGGGGAGGAAAGAAAAGTGAAAAAGGTGAACGGGAGTGGGGAACGGCGCGGTAGCAAGTTCAGCGCCAGTCGGGGAGAGTGCTGGACTTGCGGTAAGACAGGACACTTCCGATCTGAATGTCCTGAGGAGAAGGGAAACGCGGCGTAGTTGGGTTCGGCGGGGCGAATCCAGCTAGCAAGACAGTTTCCCCGACATTTTTTTTTTATAAGAAGAAATTTTCTGATGTTTATTGCAAAAATGTTAATTTTTGTGAAAATAAAAATAAGAGTGAAAATAATTTTTGTTGAAATAGGAATTTTTATTATAAGGGAAAGTTGGATGGAAAAAGTTGTTCCTTTAAAATTGACACGGGCTCTGACGTTTCTATTGTAAATGAAAAGTTTATCAGAGATGGAAAAGAGAAATTAGAGACGAAGGATTGTAATCTTAGATATCCTACTGGAGGAAAAGTATGTTTTAAAAGTAAAGTTTTAGTAGGAGTTCAAGTTGGGAAGTATTCATCAAAGATTCCTATGTTTGTTGCTAAAATTCATGACGATTGCCTACTCGGAGCGGATTTCCTTAAGAGAATTAATTTAGAAAATGTTTTTGATGTCGCCTTTAATAATTCTGAATCTAATGATGAGGAAGTCGTTAATTGTGCTCGTATAGAAACGTCTTCGGGAGAAGTCCCTTTTATTCTAAAGGAACTTTTTATTAAAAATTCTGAAAATCTTAACAATACTCAAAAAAAAGTTTTTGCTGATTTTCTGTATGAATTTAAAGATGTGTTCTCACAAGAAATTATTTCAGGAAATTGTGATGTTATTGAACATGCCATAAAGGTAAAAGATTCTTCCCCGATTAAACAGGCTCCACGCCGTATTCCTATGCAATTGCGAGGGGAGGTAGATAAAATATTAGAGGAAATGAAGAAACAGGGAGTTATAGAGGAGTCGCATAGTTCATGGATTTCCTCTGTAGCTTTGGTTAAGAAGAAGGATGGACAATAAGATTTTGCGTGGACTATCGAAAGGTGAATGAGGTAACAGAAAAAGATTTCTTTCCTCTCCCAAGGATAGACGATACGTTTGATCAGCTCTCAAGTAATGTTTGGTTTACTACTTTAGATTTAAAAAGCGGTTACTGGCAGGTAAAAATTCGTCCGGAAGACCGGGAGAAAACAGCCTTTTCTATCGGAAGAGGGTTATGGCAGTTTACTGTCATGCCCTTTTGTCATGCCCTTTGGTCTTTGCAATGCCCCCGCAACTTTCCAACGTTTGATGGAAAAAATTTTGAAAGAATTTTTATCGAAGATCTGCTTAGTTTATTTAGATGATGTGATTGTTTTTGGGAAAAGTTTTGAGGAAATGTTAGAAAATCTTAGGAAAATTTTACAACGAATTCAAGAAGTAAATTTAAAAATAAACCCAGAAAAATGTGTTTTTTTTTTCTAAAAGTGTGAAATATTTGGGACACGTGATTTCTGCGGAGGGCATTGCTACAGATCCAGAAAAGATTTCTGCGGTGAAAGACTGGCCAGTGCCGCATACCAAAAAAGCAATTACGAAGCTTCTTAGGTTTTTGTTCTTATTATCGAAAATTCGTAAAAGGCTTTTCCTCCATTGCTAAACCGCTTTATTTACTCACGGAGGATAGAGCTAAATTTGTTTGGGATGATGAATGTCAAAATACCTTTGAGGAGTTGAAACGCGTATTATCTTCTTCTTCTTTGCTTTCTTTTCCGACGAGAGAGGGAGAATTTATTTTGGACACGGATGCTTCAAATATCGGTATCGGTGCGGTTCTTTCTCAAAAACAGGATGGGGAGGAAAGAATCATAGCTTATACTTTAGTCGTGTTCTTAATAAAGCCGAGAGGAACTGTTGTGTGACTCGACGTGAACTCTTGGCAATTGTGGATTCGGTTAAATTTTTCAGACATTATCTGCTGGGCCGGAAATTCTTGATCCGTACGGATCATGTCTCTCTTAGGTGGCTCTTGTCCTTTAAGGATTTGGAGGGACAACTCGCACGATGGCTGGAAAGATTGCAGCGTTTTGAATTTGAAATTATTTATCGTAAAGGACTTAACCACAAGAATGCCGATGGACTTTCAAGACGTCTATGCGAATCTTCTGAGTGCAAGTATTACGAGAAGGTAGAACAAAAGGATACTCGTGATCTCGAAAAGACTGTAACTCGAATTATCATTCCCGAAAGGAGTTTGGAGGATTGGCGAAAAGATCAAAAAGAAGATTCGAGTTTATCAATAATTTATCGAGGAAAAGAGGCGGGGAAGCGTCCACTGCGCTCAGAGATCGGAACGGACGTTTCGGCCCGAATTTATTGGACGTATTGGGATGTTCTTTATCTCAAGAATGGGATCCTTTATAAGAGGTGGTATGCTCCGAATTTGAAATCCAGTTTTCTTCAATTAATAGTTCCGCGGAAGTGGATCAAAGAAATCTTGGAGCAGGCCCATGATTCTTTTTGGGGGGACATTTCGGGGTAAATAAAACTCTGGGGAGAATTCGAAAACGTTTTTATTGGGCGACATGCAAACGAGATGTAGAAAATTGGTGTAAAACTTGTGAGGTGTGCGTTTCAAAGAGAGGCCCAGTCGGAAAAGGGAAGTCGCCTCTTCAAATCTATAATATTGGAACTCCTTTTGAAAGAATTCAAATGGATGTTCTTGGTCCTCTTCCAACAACTTCTTCTGGTAACAGGTATTTGCTTGTAATCGTGTTGTTGTAATTTCACTTAGTTCTATTTGTTGCCGTGTATTATTACGTTTGCAGAGCGAACTGGGCAATGGAGGGATTTCTGAAGAGAGAATCTGAGACCAGGTGGCCACGGTGTACCTTCGAGAAGGAGCTCACGATCCGGCGGATGTAAGGAGACGGTGTTTTTCGGCGGAAGCGGGGAGAGTTCTGCGTGTGCGGACTCATCCGGTGGAAACCCGGCGAGGAAAAGTCACCCTGGAGCCGGCGGAAGGAAGCTCAAAGTGTCCTCCATGGACGGACTTCAGAATAGCTCTGTAGTCCTATGAAGTTAGGGCTACAAGAGGAGCAGGAAGAAGCCCGCCTCTCCCACGGTTTTCGACCGAGGTTTTCCGTGGGACTTGGGCGAATGCCGAGACGGGGACTTGGGGAGTTTCTACAAACGTTGGGTCCTCGGGAAGTTACCCCCCCCCCCTTGTCCGAGGATTTCGAGCTCTCCGAGGGATGCCGGTTGGGGACTATTTCCTGAAGAAGAGGATGGAGGAACGTTGGGAAAAAGCTGTTGGAACACTGTCCCCCTAGATTGGGACGACAATCTGAAGAAGAGGGGGGCAGTGTTACGCACGTGCTGAGACGCCCGGTACACGCGAGTCGGACGTGAAGTGAGAAGCGTCCCGTGACGACGGTTGTTGATTAGCGACGCGAGTCAGATTTGAATCTGGGCTTTCGTGCCGAGCGAACGTGTCTGCCCTGTCGCTGTATTTTTAAATAATAAACGAGTTTCTCACATCAGAGTGTCCTTCCTTGCTTCTCGCGAGCCGCGAGTGATTGAGTGAGTGTGAGTGGCGTGAGACGTACAGCCGAGCGTAACAATATAATAGAATTAAAAATAGACCGATATCTCAAATATTGAGAAAATCCAGACAATTAAGCCAATTAAGGAAATTTATTATTTCTTAATTTTATTAATAAAAGCAATTTTTATATATTTAACAAATTATTATATACATTATATTATACATTATTATACATTATTATATACATTAACATAAATATTATTTCTATTTTTTATAATTATGATTATTCTTTTGTTGGAAAGAAATCGCTGGATTTAGTTTGTTTTGAAGCTATTTTAGTATATAATTGTTAGACAGGTGGCCGAGTGTGTTATATAGGTGGCCAACTTGACAGGTTATACTGTATTATCGAAAGTTTTACTAGAGAATATCTTGTTTATTTCATATTTCCATTCTCCTCATTCTGAAAACAAACGTTATATCGTTAAGCAAGCGCTGATATTTGATAAATTAACGTTTAGAAATACTCATTGTTAGTATATAATCAATAAAAAAATTCGATAATTGATAATAGAATCACGTATCAGATATTTGAGTAGGTACATCTAACTTTTGAGGATTGTTATTTAATTAACTTATCGTATTTATCAGATGAAATTAGGAAGGTTTCCTGATTGTTTTCAAGTTTTTCGTTCATATTACGTTGTGTGTTGTCGTGGCTAATTGTCCTCGCATTATCTTTGTTTTTGTTGTTTATTTGAGTTCTGCAAATGTATATTGGTTATTATATTAGCCTATTAATTATTAATATATAAAATATATTTCTTATTTATTATTTAACATATATAGATATATAAATTTATGTTCAATAAATTATTTTCCAATTTTTATTTATTTATAGCAAAAGTAAATATATTTCAACGAAATTTATTTGAAATAGAAGAAAAAGAAAAAGGAAAATGCGGGTAGCTAAATGAAGAATAGTGCCCATTTAGAGCTAAAATTTGCCTAAAAGCGAAATCTATCATATGCAATCTGTCTATCTTTATGTTTTTGGGTCTACTGAACTCGAATATGAAACTTAAAATTGTCCAAAATCTAGGGAAATTTGTAAAAATGCAGTTTTGTGACATGAAAGCTTCGTATCATTACAAAATACTTTAGTAGCAAGTATTTTGTAATAATCAAATGGCATTTGTGAACAAAAGAAGACTTTCTTTTTTTACTATTCTCTTATTATTTTTTAGTTTAAAAGATGGGGGCGCGCGTGCGCATGTGTGTGTGTGTGTGTGTAGCTCGTGCGCGCGTTTTTACTGTCACCGCCAGCATTTAGTTTTACCTAAGATACACCGCATGGGGGTTGCTGGATATGTATCTCTTCTGTCATGTAAGGTGTAATTCGTTACATTACTGATTACGTTTGACATGACAGACATACTCACATATGACCTAACTATACGAATTAGACCTTACAAGACAGAAGAGATACAAATCCAGCAACCTCCACGCGGTGTATCTTAGGTACAACTAAATGCTTGCGGTGACAGTAAAAACACGCGCACGAGCTACACACACACACACACACACACACACGCGCGCGCGCGCGCGCCCCATCTTTTAAACTCAAAGATAATAAGATAGAGTAAAAAGAGAAAGCCTTCTTTTGTTCACAAATGCCATTTAATCATTATAAAATATACTTGCTGCTGAACGAAGCCTCCTGATGGGGGATGTCTCGTAGCTTAGTGCGTGAGTGCGATAGATTAGTATGCTAAGGGTCATGAGTTCGATCCCGATCATTTCACATATTCTTCTTTTAAGAGGAGATATTCCTGTTTAAGGGAAAAAGAAAAAAACAATTTTAAGAATTCTGAGAACTCGAGATTACAAGAAGGATCCCCCGATTAAGGGGTGGATATTGATTAAAGTGGAGATGCACATTTGCATCTCCTTTCAATGATTTTAAGTTTCATATTCGAGTTCAGCAGATCCAAAAACATAAAGATAGACAGATTTCATACGTTTCCTTTACAGACAAATTTTAGCCCTAAATGGGCACCGTTTTTTAATTAAAAAAAAAAGATGAATTAAAACTGTTATTTATCGCGTAATTATCTTAATACATTGTTATTTCTCAATCGAAGTGTTTTAAAGTTTAACCACGACTATAATTGTACAAAGCAAAGCATAAAACTTTGAATCATCGAAGAAGTGCGCTTTAAAACTTTACCAATCGTAAAACGCACTTTCGTTCCTTACAATTCTATATAACTTTCTTATTATCTTTTCGCGAATTAGACTATCCATGAAATATCTAGTCATTCTAGTCCAATGTTCATTCGATTACAGTTTGTGTTCTTTTGTCACATACATAAGATGTTTGAGAATATTTCAGTCAGAAGTATAATTTCATTGCTTGAATAATTTAGGCAGGATATTCTTTTAAAAAAAATTTTGTCTTAAGCCACTATAATTGTTTAATCTCGAGCACTAAGTAAATCCGAACTTATCAATTTGAATAAAACTGCGCAGGTACATAAGATACACATAACGATATGCTTCATTCAAATATCTTATCAACTTTTATATGCACAAAACTTAAAAGATTACTCTTGCGTTTCACGTATATTTCCTAATAAAATAGACCGTTTTTTGCAAAAATTTCAAGATAAATTAAACACTAAAAGGTTGCATAAGCAAAATATTGGTCGATTTTTTCGAGAAAATAATTACAGAAATTGCAAAATTACTATATAGCAAATTCGTGCTACATCATGAGATCTCGGTGCCACAGAAGAGTTGCATACTCAAGAGTTCCGTCTCGAAAGCCGGTTCTACAATCAGTAGATCGCATGTCGGATGTCGGAACGCTGTCGATGGTCCAATGAGAGAATTTCTTTTTCGAAAACATATTTCTCTCATTGGATCATCAGTATTACATACGATACACGCGTGCCATATATACTTGCTGCTAGTTGTAATTTCTTAATATCTTTCTAAATATAAAATTAAGTTAGTGAATTTCGTAACGTATAGATCGGATGAGATCACATCAAATGTGGAAAGTGCACTTCTCATAATATCACTATGATTCTGATTAATTGGTAGATCCCGACTGCGATGCTTCATGTACAATAGATTGATATATAAAGCTTTGAGAAACAGGCTAAAAAATTTCGCGCAGTGTGAAATCATAAACCGTTTACCGATCACATATATTATCTGCACACTTTTGTAATATTTATCGTAATTGATTGATAGATTCTCCGAATCGATCAATGCGACAACCAGTACTGGCGCAGTATATTGGGCCGATTGTAAAACCCTATATGGGAATTCTAAAGTGCACGTTCATTATTTGTATGAAAATTTTATGATAATTATAAATATAAAGAATATCAATACATAGTACCTACAATAAAAAATTCAGAATTTCGGATAAACGGAATAGGTCAATAAATCTATTTAATTAGGGCAGCAATCACGTAACTTTTCCCCTAGGGCGGAAATGTGAAAAGTAACAATTTTCACGTAAACTCGTGATCGTGTAATTCGACGAAATGTGGAAACGTGATCTCGTCAATAATAAAAAAAAGTTCACGCGGAATGGATGGAGCGAAAAGTGAAAAGTTTCACACGAAATTACGTGATCAATATCCTAGAAATATGTGTCTTTTTGGTCATTTAACTAATTAATTTTGAAAGCTGAGGACTGAATTAACAATTCATTAAATATATATAAAAAAGGCCAAAATTAAAATTATTGATTATTAATTATTTGTTACAAAGATCTAAGGAACATCAAAGATTTTATGAAGATCTTTGAAACGAACAATGTATATATGATATAAAATCGGAATTTAAGCAACCCAACTGGCCAAATAATTTCCGATTTGTTAACTATTTACTGGATTACTGGTGAAGAAAAAGTTTCTGTCATGTATATGTTTTGGTCAAAGCCCGAAACGCGGGAAATCCTATAGGATTGACTAAGCAATTCTGCCGAACAACCAAGCCTCTTGGTCAAAGTCTTTGTAGTAATTTGCTGATATGTGTGTATATGTCGTAGGCAAATGGTTATTTTAGGAAAATAGCTTTTGACTAGGCAAATGTTATCTGCCTGGTCAAATGGCTTTCGCCCGTTTATTTGTGTTCAAATGCTATTTTCCTAGGCAAATAGCATTTGCCTGAACACTTTTTAGGAAAATGGTATTCAGCGAAACATGCATTGATGTATTTCAAGGGTAATTATTTAGTTTAGGGGCCTCACCTCAAATATCAATGAAATTATGCTCAATCGACACGTTTTTGCACGAAACGAAAGAATCTGGCAGAAAAAAGTGTAGCTCTGCCCCGCGACGTGAGATATTAAACGTTAAAGTTGACAGGAATCAGGTTATGATTCCTGTCATACGTGCGGTCGATCGTGCAAAATAACCAAGCGTCTTGATTCAAGCAGTTAGGTATCACGCTGGGAATTTGTTTAGTTTTATTATGCGGGGGAAGGGGCTCCGAATACCATTTGCCTAACAGCGGTTTAGTCAAATAGTATTTGCCTAGGAAAATAGCACTTGACTAGGAAAATAGCAAAAATAAATGGGTGAAAACTATTTGACCAGGCAGATAGCATTTGCCTAGACAGAAGCAATTTTCCTAAAATAACCATTTGCCTACGACATATACAATGTGTATACACAAATAGACAGGAGAGGGGTTCCGCCGCATAAAAAAATTAATCTAATAACTTCAAGCCTAGGGATCCTATATAGTGGCAATAATTACCGATATTTCTTTTTTTAAAGAAATCTTTGAATTGGCTTTACAGAATTGCAAAACTCTTTTATAGAAATAAAGTACGCACAAAAATCTAGGGCAGAGCACAGAATTTCAGAAACAAAAAAAAAAAATTAAAAATTTAAGCACATACAGCCTGACGACAATATTCGCTTAAACAAAAATACTGCAATTTATATATGGGACATTATTTATGAAGTGATCCACCCCAAATTTTCAAAGTTTTCCGATCATGCTGAAATTTGCACAAATTGTAGTCCTATCAGAACTAAAATCATTGCCCAAATTTTTTTACTACTGTCCAACGGGTTATCTACTTACAGGGACTTGGATTTTTATCATTTGGGCCGTCGCGCGTCGCGTCGAACTTCAAACGCCGATAAATGCCAGTAAACTGCTCCGATTTTAAAAAACAAGGTTGTTAGAAATGTAAGCTCATGTGTAAGAATAATCGTAGTTGAAGAAAGGAAACGACGCACTACTCGATTTTCGATGGAGAGAGATTGTGTATTTATCGATGTTATTAACAATGTAATAGTAGTTTTCAAACACATAAACATAAATGAACGCAGTAATATATCCAGAAGAATAATCAGTGCATAAATATACAAAAGGTAAAATATTCATAACTGAATGATCCTTTTATAAAGAGCATTAAATCTCTGTTTCACCAATCTTCTTAATAATTAAGTATTTAATTGAAATAGTTCTCAAATTGTAGAACTTGCATAAGACGATGAACTCAATCAAATATAATATAATATTCAAAGGAATGTCTTTTCAAATAAAGGATCATCCGTTTTAGATCAGTGTACATAAGGATAATAGACACAAATATCATAAATTGTATCAATAAAGTAATAAAAAAGTCATAATCTTACATGGAATAATGCGTCTTATCAAGAAAACTGTCGAATAATGATTTCCTTAGCGAATAATTGATTAATTCGTAAAAGTAGAATCTTATTCAGGATGTTAACAATCATCAAAAGAATAAGAACAAATAAGAAGACTTATTATGCGTAGTTTCTACCAATCAATGTAGTGTAGTATCAAATAGCAGATATGTGACGCATTAATCCAGTAAACGAAACGAGTTGTATTAATCCGCAATGTAATATAATAATCGGTTTCCGTAGGAATAACCGAATTACTTAGTTAATTCATAACAAAATGATATTACTTAAGAGAGTCAATGTAACGATTTGATCTTTCTCTAACGCAAATAAACTGCTGTCGGCAGCTCTTAATATTTACGAAACGCAAATTAACGTGCATAAAAATGTCTCACAATATTGGCAACAAAATCTCTTTGACATAAATGTGTACGCTAATATGACTCGAATTTAAGCAATGGCCAATTGTATAGAAAGAAAGTTAATTATTAATTGTCTTGGTTGCAACCATAAAAGAAAAGAAATAAACGTTTTACTGAGCTCAGTCTTGTTTAATGTAAAGTCAGAAGACTTCCTTCTCATGAAAAAACAGCTCTCGTGAACTCTGCAACCAAAGATCGCAATGTAATGTATAATTTTTAAATAAATTAATAACGCTCGAAAGTCAGGAATTTATCGAAAACAGGTGAGACGCTGGCCGTATTTCGACGGTTCTGTGAGTTCTATTATAATCTTCGTGCGTTATTAATTTATTTAAAAATTATACAACATTGCCAATGCCCGGAACTCTTTAGAAATTGCTTCAATATACTTAGAACTATACGAAAAATATTTTATATAAACCGGAACTTCGAGATTTCGCACAACGTCTCATCGTTTTCCGTCATGATTACTTTTCGGTTAATATTAATTTTTTAAAATATAACACAAAGATTCTAAAGCTCGGAACTCTTTAGAAAATGCTTCAATATGCTCAGAACTACTCAAAAAATATTTTACATAAACCGGAATTCCGAGATTTCAACTGGCGTCTCAACTCGGTATACTCGTTACATTGTAATTTTTTTTAGTACCTTATAATTAATTTTTTTGCTTTTATATGGCAGAACTATTTAAAGAACTGTTATAGAACTATAGATCTCGCAAAATCTGAAGAGATACAGTGGTGGAACTTGTGTAGGACAAAGTGAGACGCTGCGTGAACCTAGCGTCTCAGTTTGTACTGACGCGTTTTTTGGCTTTAATGGCCAGAACTATTTGTTTAAAGTATCAGGAACTCTAGAACTATTGAAAAGGAAGTCAGAACTCTCAATAATTTGTGAGTTTCCGCAAAATGAGACGCTAGCTTCACACACACTGTTGATTATAAATTGTGTAAAGTGATCTTAAAATTATCATAATATTCTCTATATATTACTTTTGCTTTTCTATTCTCTATCCTTTATATTCTTTTCTATTTTATTTATTCTTTTATATCTATCTTGTGTCTATCCTTTTAACTATCCTTTATTCTATCTATTCTATCTATTTCTACCTATTTTCTATCCTATTTACATTAAATATTCATTCATTCATTCATTCATTCATTCATTGGAAATGTAGAAGTTATTTTCTTTAATATTATATTAAAGAAAATAATCTTTTACATTTCCTACTGACGGAAGAGACCACCACCTTCTCGCGGTTTCCGTTGAGCAACAATGTGTACGTCGTCTATTAAAAAAAAATTTACATAACAGAAATATTTGTTCCTTGCTTAATTATTTTTACTCGATATTTTTCTTGATTTTACCAAAAATCGAAAATTTTGTTATTTTAATCATTAATTCCAAATGAAAAGACGAACCATATTCAAATATGAAATCTTAAATAAGTACATTGTATGGAAATATCATGCGTTGGCTCAAATAAACCTTCAGCTTTATTTAAAAAATTATTTATTTTGTTGTAAAAATAATTTCTCTCTTTTATTTTATTACATATATTTTCTATTAGTAAAATAACAAATATATTATTAGAATAATTTATCCACTAGCATGTAATAAAACCTTAATATAAATTCTTTGTTTACATTTTCTTGTACTAATTATAAATCATCTTTTTAAATTACTAACAGATGATTTTGTAAGAAAAAGACGTACACGTTGGCCAAGAGTGGATTTCATTTTCTTTTTCTATCTTTTACTTCCTTAATTTTAAGTTAATACTTTTTATATACACAAGAAATTATAATTTAATTAATTAATGATTTTAACTTTTAAATTGTAAAATCATTAAGCGATATGATAGTGTATCGCATCTGATCGCATCTAGTGTAGAAAGAGGCACGCGACAGTCAAGCCGCTAATACACGTATTTCGTCTGATGTGAAGCTGACGACACGCGACGCGCCGGTTCAAGAGAGAAAGAGAAAGAGCATAGCATGTTTGCTCTCTCTAGCTGGCCGAGGTTGGCCGAGCGACGAGCGCACATGTACACGGGGCGCTTGGCTTGTATGCGTCACGTGACGTCAGTGTCACGTGATGCGATCCTATCCCCTCCACAGCCACGGCTATGTTGCAGTCGTCTCAAACCTGGGATCACTGGCTGCCGGTCCGTCCCGTGCACGCGCCTTAGAGCCTCCGCACAAGACTCTCGTATGGTCACGTAGCATAACGTAACGTAAGCCAACGCACAAGAAACGTATTGGTTACGGCCGTTACGGCGTTATACGTTTCTTGTGCGTTGATCTACGTTACGTTACCATGCGAGAGCTTGTACGGAGGCTCTAACCAATACGTTTCTTGTGCGTTGACTAACGTTACGTTACGCTACGTGACTATACGAGAGGTCTTGTGCGGTGGCTCTTATCACGTCTCGCTCGCGTGATCTACGTCTGGGGCGCAACTCGGTCGGCGCAAGGCGCGCGGAGGAATACACAGACTATACTGCGCGCGCGGATGTATACACAATCTCTCTCTCTCTCTCTCTCTCTCTCTCTCTCTCTCTCTCTCTCTCTCTCTCTCTCTCTCTCTCTCTCTCTCTCTCTCTCTCTCTCGCTCTCTCTCTCTCTCTCTCTCGCTCTCTCTCTCTCTCTCTCTCTCTCTCGCTCTCTCTCTCGCTCCCTCCCTCCCTCCCTCCCTCCCTCCCTCCCTCCCTCCCTCCCTCCCCCTCTCCCTCCCTCCCTCCCTAAATTTAAAAATAGCGTTATAGAGTACCGTTTGCGATATTTCGAAACAACACCAACAATGTTTAAAAGTTAATAGAGAATAATAAACTAAGTTTTATTGAAATGGCAACTTATGTCAGAAAATGTCATATTTTTTGCAAAATGACAATGAGTATTGTTATAGCATTTTTGAAACAGTAGTTGTCTTGAAATTTGTTTAAAAAATGCTTCTGATTTAATTTTATTGTCATTTTGCAAAGAAAAATGACATTTCTAGACATAAGTTTCGTCTTAAAAATACTAAGTTTATTATTCTCTTTTAGCTCTTAAATATTGTTGATGTTATTTCGAAATATTTGCAGTGCGCAGCAGCAACGCGCACAGGCTGGTCAGCACGTTTTGTTGGCATTTTATCAGCACATGCAGCATTCATTATTCGGCATATGTTGCTGTCATGATGCTATTAACGTGCTGTTAGCTGCGGATGGTATACCGATGATAACAAGTTGCCTTCAAGTTGCCGTCGATTTGCAGTCAATATGCTGTTAATCACGGATAACAAATTGACAACACGAGCAGTCGTCAAGTTGCTATCACAAATCCCTCACAAATTGATGCTGTCACGTTGCAATCAATTTGCTGTTAATAGAAATATAATTCATATGAGTTCAACCCGACAAGCACAATGCTGTCTCAGTTGTCCCGAATTTGTCAAAATTAGTTGCATTAACGATTGTTGGTAACATGACAGCAAACTCTCTGCATTTGGCTATCTGGGTAGTTACCTTACAATTAGACACTCGATGACCTCTTAAACAATTAAAACACAACTTGTGTTTGGCTACGAGATCCAATTTCTGAGCTATAGTCTCATCAATGTATTTAGGACATTTCATAACGTAATGCTTTCCTTTGCAAATTGAATAAGCATTTTTATTTGACACGGGATTATCGTTTGACTTTCCCTGATAATGAGCTTTGACAGTAGTTTTTTGCGATTTCAATGCAACCTTCCCTGTGCGAGACTTTTCATAAGCTTGAAGAGAGAAAAGACGAGTAATTAGAAATTCATTAAGCTCTTGCCACGAGGGAGGGATCTTTGATGAACCCAGCTTATTCTCCCAAGCTTTAACTGATTCTGAATCTAACCTTTCTACCGTCAGGAACACGAGAAAATCATCACACTTGTCTACGGGCCGTTGTAATGTTTCTAATGTTCGATAGATTTGAAGAACACTAGTGTATAATTGTTCTAGCTCGCTAGCCGACTCCTTAGTCATTGATTTTAAATGAACTAGGGATTGCAAGGCGGTGTTAACTTGAAATCTAGGATTATCATAAAACGACACCAATGATTCCCATGCTTTTGGAAAGTTTTCCGATGTGAGAGTCGTATTTTTAATCAAGTGTGCCGCAGTACCGGTTAAACTAGTTTTTAAGTATTGTAACTTCTCGACTGGTGACAAAGTCGAATTGTATAGAACGAGAGACATGAACAAATCTCTATAATTGAGCCATTCTGAAGGAGTCCCGTCGAACTTCGGAATGTTAATTCGAGGGAGACGCACATACTGATGTTGAGAACCGTTATTTGTGGGAGTCTCAATAGCTACCGGCTGACTAAATGAAGATCCCGTCAAACTTTGTGGTTCCGCATAATTACCAGCTTTTATTTGTTCAACCGACCCCAGATAGCACAACTGATCTTTATGTATACATAAAGAACAGATTCTGTTCTTTATGTATACATAAAGATCAGTTGTGCTATCTGGGACGCCAAGTAACATGTCTTTGTTTCGGAAAACAATTGCTCAGCAAAATAGGAGTGAGATTGAACCAACTGCCTTTCTTCGTTTGTAAGTTCAAATGATGGTTAACCTTCAATTGGCGATCCGAAATCACACCCAACTTTAAGGGTTTTTCTTTGATGCTTTTTTAACGGTTAACACCAAAAGTTGAGTGTATTTTTCCATAAGGGTCTACTTTTGTTCGTGGAAGTGTGTGTGCCTTCCTTCCAATCGAGAGACAAAACGGTCTACTTAAAATCGTTTAAGAGTGCCGATAAGCGATTAACGTGGAACGAACAGGAGCCATTTTCGGTAAGGAGAGAAGGACGCTACTCCTCGCGAGGCTGCTCGCACCACATTACAAGCACTATAATATAAAATAAACGCTGAGAAAGACGTACTCCGGGTAGGATCTGATCGTTTCTCAACAATCGTGCAATTAGAACTAAGATTGGAAGCCTTGAAAAAAAGTTTAGTGTATTTAATAGCGTTTTTCACTGGCAGACAGGCAGAGCCGGTGCGCACTCAATGCACATTAAAGCCGTCGTACATAAACCAAAGTAAAGTATATGTTTAATATAATCGGGTTAAATAATGAAATCCTCAACATTCTATATTGCACTATTTGGTAAAATATGTACTGAGTATTTTATCAGTCGAAATATTTGCATTTTACTTTAAATATTAGAGATTAAATCAGTGTACAACGGCTTTAATGTGCACTGATTGTGAGTGTGCACCAGTTCTGCCAGTGAAAAACGCTATAACTTTTATATGTGCAAAAGCACATTCAGGTTGATAGGATAAGCAGTATTGCGTGTAGCGAGAAATGGCGCAGCAATCGAACAAGGACAGATGCCTCTCGTTAGACAAGGACAGATATAGATATATAACATGGAAAACAGGATTAGAAATGTTGACATTATCGACATCGACGAAGTTCGGCCGTCGCTATAGGATCCCCTTAAGGGAGATAATTACTGCCACTATAGGATCCCCTTAACCAATGTATTTCTTATACAGGTTGTTGAGAATAATATGATAAATCAACTCAGACTAATAACAAACTTTTTGCCATTTTGGAGTGTCAAGTGCATCGCAAAATGTATGTGAAGTTAGCATATCAATTGTCAGCATATAAAAAAAGTGGAGTTCTCTTTGCATACAACCGAGTTCTATAGTTCCTGATAAATTTTAACAATAGTTCTGGTCATTTAACATAAATAAACGGAAGATGAGAAATGATATGCTAACTTCCCGCAAAGTCAGCATATCATATAATTTTTTTTGAAATTTACTCCAATGAATTTTATAGTTTTTGACGAGTTCTATAGTTCTATAACATAGTTCTGACCATTAACTATCTCTAAATAATTATTAACAATTATTATCAGCATATCACTCTAGTACCTTTAAATAATTATTAACCTGACGATAGTTCCGTATAGTTCTGACCACTGACTACCTTTAAATAATTGTTAATAATTATTTAAAGGTAGCCAGTGGTCAGAACTGTACGGAACTATCGTGAGGGAGTTTATAACTATTGTTTAAAATCTCGAACGAGCCGAGAACTTGTCGCAGAAGCATAGCATATCACTCCAGTACGAGTGATATGCTGATAATAATTGTTAATAATTATTTAAAGGTAGGAAGTGGTAAGAACTGTACGGAACTATCGTCAGGGGGTTTAGAACTATTGTTTAAAACCTTGAACGAGTCGAGAACTTATCGCAGAAGCATAGCATATCACTGTAGTACGAGTGATATGCTGATAATAATTGTTAATAATTATTTAGAGATAGTTAATGGTCAGAACTATGTTATAGAACTATAGAACTCGTCAAAAACTATAAAATTCATTGGAATAAATTTCGAAAAAATTATATGATATGCTGACTTCGCGGAAAGTTAGCATATCATTTCTCAACTTCCGTTTATTCATGTTAAATGACCAGAACTATTGTTAAAATTTATCAGGAACTATAGAATTCGGTTGTATGCAAAGAGAACTCCACTTTTTTTTTTATATGCTGACAATTGATATGCTAATTTCACATACATCATCGCAAATGTATCGAGGAGTTCAATATCGCGTCGCGCAAGAATTATGTCAACAGCTCTGTATCACTCGCTCTGTTTTATCATGGAGGAGAGTGGTCTCGCGTGCCAGTCGTAAAACCTAAGGGTCAGCGCACGAACATTGCCATAGCGTCTTACGCCTTAGGTGAGAATATTGCGTTAGTGCTGGTCTACAACCTTGCTTTAAAGGGTATTTAAGCTCTAAGCCGTAAGAAATTGAGTAATCACAATCGAGTATTCTCCTCATATTCCATTTATGTTACGTACGTTACATTACGCTTTTCTTTGTGCGCTGCCGTAAGATTGGCTTGCGTGTCGCGTAATGCAAGATTCTCACGTAAGGCGTAAGGCGCTACAACAATGTTCGTGCGCTGGCCCTAAGTTATTAGAAAGAGGAAGAGTGGCACAAGTCGCTTTTGTTGTCAATTAGTTTCGTTGTCAACTACTTTCGCGACCCTTCACATAGAAGGCAACAAACGGGCTATTCACTAACGATTTAATCTAACGCGCACGGAGAATAGTCACCGAATTATGCATTAAATGTTGAGCTGCTTTAGTCACTTCAAAAAATTCACGATTAATATAATTTTATGGCGCCAGCTTCAATGGCACGAAATTCGTTGGATCAATATATAACCCTTTCCCTTGTAAGTATACGATTCGGTAAACAAATTGACCCTGCCAATTTTTTTTTAGTGCGATATTCTGATATTTAATGAAAAGGACGCACGGATTACGTATCGAATACCCACGGATTGTTATATTTCAACTGAAGTATTTCAGCTTTCCTTAAATTTTATATTTAAAAGAGAGAGACAGAGAGAAGAATAAAATTAATTTGAAAATTTTTATATTACTAATTGAATTCTCGAGGCAAAAATAAATATAATAACAGCACAATTCCTTCACTTTATAATTCGCCAAACTTTTTATAATCTTTGAGCGAAATTCCTATTCGCATATTAAGGCTCCTAGGTAGTCACCGCAGCCATATTGAATTCTTGCTATCGAGGCGAGAAAAACACCTTATTTTAAGTTGCGCTTTATTCCGAAATAAAAAGACATTTCAATAAAAAATCACTATAGATCGTTTCAGAACACTTCTAAAATTGACCGGATATTATATACAAAAATATGCATATTAAATATATATTTGTATATTTACATCTACACACAGAAAAGTACGTAGTACGTACTACCTGCAAATACTTAGAACAAGTACATATTATTTGTTCTAAGTATTTGATAAGTTTATATATCCACAAATCTACCATAAAGTTATCACAAGCATTTTATTTACTCAAAGCATATTCTGGAGCAAATCTAGTAGGGGAGACCGGGGCTCTAGACCGCTAGTTTTTTTTCGGTGCCGATTTTTAACAACAAATAAATAATTTAAGTTAAAATTGGTATACCACTGTAAAGAGTGAACCTTTAGCTACAAAATTTATACAGGAAATTTTTATCTACGTCGCTTTGTTTAACCGGTATAGAGCAAAAACGACAACGGTGCAAAAATTGAAATCTCAAAAATGCCGGGGCTGAACCGTTACCCCCCCGGGGTAAATCCGTTACACTGCATTTTCAATACATATACGTACATCTAATCCTGAAAAATGATAGAATACATTTTAATAATTGTTTTTTAAGGAAAAAATAAAAATTTATTTAAAATTTTTATGCGAAACATATAAAAAATAATTGTTTTACCTATTCGATAAAACAATCAAGGCACGTGAATACAGATCCTGACAAGCGCACGCATGTGTTGTGTGCCCTACGCTCGCACGCAATGCACTGTTTCCCATATGCTCTGCTTGTCAACTTCTTTGAGCACACGCAACACGTATTATCCAAGTCTTCGTCAGAATCCGACCGCTGCTACTTCCTTGATTTCGATTTACGCCCACTGCTCGTCGAAGGCTGCGGTTCTGTTTGTGTGGCATTTTTTTTTGGGCCGGTCTCTTAATTGTTTTGCTGCTGCGGAAACGCTCATTTTATCTTTTTTCACCGCAAGAACTGCCTTCTTGAGTTGCTCCTTGTCGACGGGAGTCGTTTTGCGACGATACGTGCGTACCATTTCCCTCCTATACAACTGACGCACGTACAAGGAAAGACAGAATCACGCCGCTCGAGGGAAACCTAACCTGAAATCGCCGTCAGCTGAAGTCGTGCGCCCGGCGCGCCACAGTGACGAGACTAGCGGACCAGCCCCGGGTGCTCACTAGCGGATAAGCCCCAAACATAAGTTTCAGGTTTGATCGCCCACGAAATATTAGACATCAACGATAATGAAAAAACTACACTGGATTCGTGTTCAGCATGCATTACTCTTTATAATTACTTACTTTGAGATTCGGTGATACAATAATATTCAAGATATTACAAAATTTCCACGCGCAGAAAATTTTACTTTCACCTTCCGAAAACACGTTTGCCCTCGTAAAAATCATAACACGGCAGGTAACCTGCCGAAACTCCGTTGGTCACATGGGTACCATAAGCAGCGTTTACAATGTTAATAGCGAGTTCGCACAATATACAGGTTCCGAGATATTTGATTAGACTTATTTACTCCGTAGACTTTTTAGCCCCGGTCTCCCCTATACATTTCTCTTCTGTAGACTCTATATATAGTAAGTAAACCGAATTCTTGCATTAATAAAATATTCTTGTTTGAAGTAGGGGAGACCGGGGCTAGACCGCTAACGGAGTAAATCCGCAAAATCAAATATCTCGGAACCTGTATATTGTGCGAACTCGCTATTAACATTGTAAACGCTGCTTATGGTACCCATGTGACCAACGGAGTTTCGGCAGGTTACCTGCCGTGTTATGATTTTTACGAGGGCAAACGTGTTTTCGGAAGGTGAAAGTGAAATTTTCTGCGCGTGGAAATTTTGTAATATCTTGAATATTATTGTATCACCGAATCTCAAAGTAAGTAATTATAAAGAGTAATGCATGCTGAACACGAATCCAGTGTAGTTTTTTCATTAACGTTGATGTCTAATATTTCATGGGCGATCAAACCTGAAACTTGTGTTTGGGGCTAATCAGTAAACAAGCACCCGGGGCTAATCGGGCTAATCTCGTCACTGTGGCGCGCCGGGCGCACGACTTCAGCTCACGGCGATCGTGATTCTGTCTTCCCTTGTACGTGCGTCAGTTTGTATAGGAAGGAAATGGTACGCACGTATCGTCGCAAAACGACTCCCATCGACAAGGAGCAACTCAAGAAGGCAGTTCTTGCGGTGAGAAAAGATAAAATGAGCGCTTACGCAGCCGCAAAACAATTCGATGTCCGGAGAACCACGTTGAACGACTTGAAAAAAATGCCACACGAACAGAACCGCAGCCTTCGACGAGCAGTGGGCGTAAATCGAAATCAAGGAAGCAGCAGCGGTCGGATTCTGACGAAGACTTGGATAATACGTGCTGGGTGTGCTCAGAGAAGTTGACAATAAACAGAGCATATGGGAAACAGTGCATTGCATGCGAGCGTAAGGCACACAACACATGCGTGCGCTCGTCAGGATCTGTATTCATGTGCCTAAATTGTTTTATGGAATAGGTAAAACAATTAATAATGTTTTGCATAAAAATTTTAAATAAATTTTTATATTTTTCTCTTAAAAAACAATTATTAAAATGTATCCTATCATTTTTCAGGATTAGATGTACGTATATGTATTGAAAATGCAGTGTGACTGATTAGCCCCGGAGGGGGGACGCTTTAACCCCGGCATTTTTGAGATTTCAATTTTTCCACCGTTGTCGTTTTTGCTCTATACCGGTTAAACAAAGCGACGTAGATAAAAATTTCCTAAATAAATTTTGTAGCTAAAGGTTCACTCTTTACAGTGGTATACCACATTTAACTAAAATTATTTATTTTGTTGTTAAAAATCGGCATCGAAATAAAACAGACTGTTTAGCCCCGGTCTCCCCTACTTACAAATATAACGTTCTTGAAAGAAGAAAATATTCTTTGTTGAAGAAAACTATTATTTAAAACAAATAAAATAAAACAAGTAATTGCTTTCCTTGGTTGTAGAATGGTTTTTTCCGCGTGTACCATGTTTCATGTTACGCAGTTCTTTATCCAGTTGATGAGAACAGTGGCTTTAATTCAGAAAGTTTGGAACACGGTAGCAATTTCGAATTATTATTATTCTCTCGATCGATCGATCAGAATATTTATAAGATTAATTGAATTAATTATCGGCCTCACAACCTGTTAACATTCGGTTTTATATAGTTCGCAAAGGTCATAATTATGAAATATTTGTGCAGAAGAGATGAACTCAGTCCCAAAAAAAGCGGTACATTAAAAATGTAGAAAAAATTTATCAAATTTCAAATGATCATAACTTGGTAATTCGGGTGGAAATGTGTCTGGGCGATCCAAGTTTCTATTTTGGGCCCCGTGGGGAATGTCGTGGCACGTCCGTATCGGAAATCTAGCCGGGCGCTGCCTAGTATTTCATCTAGGCGCTAGACAGAATTGTGCGGGAGTGCCAAGATGGGAAATCTAGCCGGGGGCTAGCTAGCGCCCGGCCAGTGAGGCAGGATCGTAATAGTCATGTTTAATATAAGTAATATTATTAAATAATATATAAGTAAAATGTAAAATTATTCAACATTTTATAAAGTTATTCGACACTCAAGCTATAATCGTGGCTTGTATCGAACTATCAACCCCGTTGCACGTACAGCCATTGCATGTAGTTTGAGTGGCCCACAGCTATAGTCCCTTATTGTATTGCACGTTGCGCGTTTCACTGATCATATTGTGTACATACTGATTATGTAAATAGATGAATTTAGAAAATAGGAGTTGGTGCCAATAAACGGTTTTAAGGGGTGAAACCACCCCTGTCAGTACTGGCCCGTTGCTGAAAGTTACGCTGACCTCCGAAAACAACACGCTGCAAGCCGACTTAGACTTTCGCCGACGTCACCTCCGGAGATGGAAAACTTTTCTAAGTTCTGGCGCGGCGTATTGTTTACGCCAGCGCCGGCGTCACCTTCGGAGATCGGCGTCACCGACATCCGGCAACCATTGCTGGGCCAATCGTAAAACCAGTACTGGGCCAACTGACGGTTGGCGAGAATTGGTCCAAAGAGTTATCATCCCGACGCTGCGCCAATACTGGGCCAGTACTGGGCTCGCGCGGCGAGAGAGTTCGGCTCGCGCCCGCTACGCGGCGCATCGCCAGTATCCTTTTGCGTAATTAAGATTCAACATCGACTCCTATATATAGGGCAGCTCGGCAGGGTTTCTCCAGTGTTCTCAAGTTCGCCAGTCAGGGCGTGCTCACTAGCAGGGCCTCTGACATAACCCTTTTTGATTACAAAGTGTGCTCCTCATCCGGGGCCTTCGTTTATACCTGCTTTGCAGGGCATTAACTTTTTTCGGTAAGAGTCGACAGAGAGCAAAATTCAAATTATATTGTAACAATTTGTGGATTTCATATTGGGTCGCGAGGTTCCCTTGTTAGTATTTATTTATTAATTTTAAATCTAACTAGGTTATCCTAGTCTTATCCTATTCTTTCTAGATAGCGGCTAGACCGATTTAATATCTTGGGGCAACATTGCTCCGCGAGCTAGGGCCTAGATAGTTTTCCAATATTGGGGCTAGCCATTATTGCCGTTACCACCGAGTACAACCCCAGACTAGCCTTCCATCATAGCGCCCACATTAACTCGTGGAAAACTAGCCGGAGCCCATACAGCGCCAGGTCGTAATTTCCACCCGGGAAATAATAAAGATAAAAATATTTTAAAAAATGTAAAATAAAGCTTCAAATATCTACTTCAAGAGTATTTGAATGACAACAATGCTTAGCCATTTTTTTCAAAATAGCGGATGACAAAGTGAGAAAATGCAAAATTGATAATCAAAGGTCCAAGTTTGGGACGGTGCACGGAGTGAATCAGGTATCGCAGCCCAGTGGGACAAAATGCACCTAAAAGTATAGAACGTTATCTTGAAAATGCTTCTTTACCGAGCTCAATACGATAATTATCGCTGAGTTATGCAAATTAAAAAAAAAGACAGTTTTTTAATTCAATTTGGAATAACTCAACGAATAATTATCGCATCGAGCTCGATGGAGAAGCATTTTCAAGACAACACTCTATAAGTTCAGGTGTATTTTGTCCTATTGGGCCGCGATACTTGATTCACGTCGTGCACCGTCACAAACTCTTTATTTATCAACTTCGCATGCTCTCCCTTTGTCATTCGCCATTTTGAAAACATCGTCGCGAACAATTACGATTTAAATTTCAAAAAGTAGCGTTTCAAAGCTTTTAAATTGTTTTTGAAATTTTGTGCTAGAATATTTAGGTTCCGAGATATTCAATTTCGAATTTGCAACAAGATCGATTCAGCAAGGCCTAAGGGACTAGAAGACCCTGCAGTTCGTTTGGTTCTTTCATAATTTCAATAGCTGCATTTATTATTCTCTATAGTTTGCATAACCTGCACCATATTCTCTATTCAATAATTTACATCATTTTGATGGCCAGGAAAATGAAGGCATAATTCAATTCAAGTTCTTCATTTTTCGCAATCAATATTATAAAATAAAGATGAATTGCGTTTTAAGGTATCACTGTTATTAGCTCAAATTATGGTTGTAAATGGAAGTTTTTAATCGATCCCTTATGGGGTTACAATTCTTATCCACCATTACTCTCATCTCCACACTTAACCTTATTAACCTTTTTGGACCAATGGCTTTTAACGTCTCTTCCGAAAGACGGAGTCCACTTTTCTTCGCATGAGAGTGAATTTCTCTCGCGAAGGACGCAGTTATCAGAATATTAAAATTTTATGTTTATGTGCTCAAGTGGACTCGAAGTGGACAATTAAGTTCCAGATCAAATTGTGTCGATCAGGTAAAGTTGAGTTTGCCTCGGCGTTTTTCAATTTAAAGAAAATTAAATGACTTATTTAAATAATATCAAGTACAAAAATGAGACAAAATTGCGATTTTTATGTTTTTTCTGTTCCAATGATAACATATGTTGTTTATGAATCATTTCTGAGACTAGCTTTACAAGAAAACAAAATTACTATATAGCACATGCGACAAACCTCCTTAAGCTCCTTCATACGTCGTGGTGTGGTAAATACAACTTCATGACGTCGCGCGTATTACTCCGTCGCAAATGTGATCCCGTCAAAAAACCTCGGCGTGATTCCGTCGGCATTGAGGATTTGCAAAAACGTTTCGATGAAGCGTGCAAGGCCGAAGGGGATTCTGGAACGACGGTAATTACTGATACTGACGGATGTCTGTTTTTCTTCGATTTGGCTTTACAGATCTGAAATCCCATTTACACAATTAAAGTACGTATAGAAATGATGGGTGGAATGGGCAAAATCTCATGCTTCCGCAAGGTCTCGTGACATTTATCGAGTCCTTATAAGACAAGATATTAGACGGAAGATAATTTTCTTTTCTTCTTCTTGCCCGTGGAATTATTAGAATAGCTTTAAATATACGAAGATTCTAGAAAATTAAAATACTTTACATAATTTTAGAAATTTTTGAAAAATAACTTCTAGCAAATTACAATAAATGTAATTCGTATAAAACAATATTGAAATATTTGGCTAAAGTAGACGTGTGGTGTAAAATACGCAAAAATAACAATTTTTTATTAAATAGTAAAGATACGTAAATACTATTTCGAGCTTTTTTTAATTTAGTAGGAATTTATATTAGCTATAATATAAACGTATTACAGTAGGAGACAATTTATTGATCGAGAATTGATTGAGAGCGACAGTTTTAACTTACAGATTTGTTTTACGCACCAAAATATACAAAATTGTGAAGTTTCAGCCAAATCGGTAAGAAAGCCCATCTCCTTCATAATTACCTTAAAAAATAATTATGTTAATGTTATATATAATATTGCCAAACAATAATTTAATTATAATTATATTGCATAATCTTAAATAATCTTACCTTTACTTCTCCGTAAAAGTCCCGAGCTCATACGAATTATCATACTGAGCCGACGACCGCGAATGTATCCCACTTCTGAGTACCTATTCTTGAAATCATTCGTTATG
This sequence comes from Temnothorax rugatulus, assembly GCA_035220575.1. Classification (NCBI taxonomy): domain Eukaryota; kingdom Metazoa; phylum Arthropoda; class Insecta; order Hymenoptera; family Formicidae; genus Temnothorax; species Temnothorax rugatulus. Next base: position 65,366 of record JASTWL010000399.1, on the reverse strand, counting down.
AAACAAATTCGTTTATGAACAAAAACGTCAACTGGGTTCCCATTGGCGCTCAACTGGGAAATCTCCACCTTTTCGTTCATAAACGAATTTGTTTCATAACGAACGATTTCAAGAATGGGTACCCTGAGCTGCAAATGAAAGCCCGTTCGAACCGAGGTTATGTAGAGCTGAGTGTCAAGATTGAGAGCAGCCAGAAAGGATTACCACAGGGGCGTAGTAATATTGCGAACGCACAACTTAAGCAACGAGAACTTCTTTATTGCGCGATAACCACAATAACCAAGAGTCGCGGGCGTAACGAGTAACCCGATCGACGGTCGTGAATAAAGTGCTGTTGCCGATAGTGTCGATACACAAAGCCCCGCGCAAACTTGAGTGCTGTCGACCAGTCAGCGTCATTAGCCGTTAGTTGGGCGTTGCCCCCGCGGACGCCATCTCAAACCGCGCGCAATACGAACGAGGCCTACGTCCTTGATTGACGTTTACACAACGTTAAATTATAAAAATCTGTCAAATGTATACATTATTGGCACCCATCTTGATATTTATCGTGTTATGATATTTTTGTGCAAAATAAATATCTATTAATGTCAAATTAGAATACAATTTTAACTAATATTATTGTACTGTTAATAATTATTATTTTTACATTCCTGTAATAATTGCAACGACACATAGAAATTATGATACTATATCGGTATTGATACCAGCTACTATACATATTACATAATAAGCGTCTATTTTATTTCATTTATTTATCTCATTTACGCGTAATGCGATGATAGTATTAATTACAATAATATAATTAATTACGATACGATAATATAATTAATTATATTTGAAACTCTCTACTATAATAAGGTGCTTTTGTTCAATTTTTACTCAGGTAAATAGGTACTCAAAGGCGTGGTCAGCTTTAAATAAGAACGTATTTGAGATATCCAAAAAATCTTGAAATTTGCAGTCTCTCACCACCTAACAAAAAAATTGACGAACATGGTAGTTAAAAATAACAAAATAAATCTAACTCATGGTATTGGTTTAAATTTCATTCTCTAACCTTTAACAGAGTATCGGTATTGATACCAGCTACTATACATATTACATAATAAGCGTCTATTTATTGATATATATATTTATTGATACCATCTCAATGTACTACGGACTTTGCCTTTTCAAATGAAAAAAAAAACTTTGTCCTACGCCGATTATTTAGCGAAATATCGCAATTTAAAGGAGTTCCTGTTTTTTTATTATTTCAGCACGATACCGCCGGCATTTGCGTAATCTAATATGCACCACGGGGTAGTCGGCTTGTTCGGATTTTGCACATTATGTGTGTATGTATATGTGTATATGTACATGTACATATGTGTGCATACATGTATAGGTTTTTTTTATTAAGAAATGTTGCCACTTTTTCGACGTATCATCTCACGCAATCTTAACCTCATATTGATGCATTTTTTTTTACATCAGATGAAGAGGTACTGCGTCAAATTTAGAATAAAATTTCTCAATTTGATGTAAAAAATGCATCAATATGAGATCAAGACTGCGCGAGGTAATATGGCGAAGAGGTGACAACAATTCTTTACACTAAAAAAAACCTCTACATGCATGTACACACATACACATATACATTCCATACACATATACATACATACATGACATGCAAAATCCGACCAAACAACCTCCCCGTGGTGCACATTAAGTTTTGCAAATTCCGGCGGTATCGTGCTGAAATCATAAAGAAAAAACAGGGATTATTTTAAATTGCGATATCTCGTTAAATAATCGGCGCAGGACAAAGTTTTTTTCTCTCTCTCTCTCTCTCTCTCCTCTCTCTCTCTCTCGGCAAAAATTTCTATTTTTTATTTTTTAATTACGTAAAAATTAATATTTAGGTAAAAGTGAATTATCCATTACTCAAAAAGTGGGTAATTTGTCAGAGAAAAATTTCCCATTACATGAAAATTAGTATTTAGGTGAAATAATTTTTATTTACAAATTAATAATTAGTAGACATAAATTTTTTATTATTAAAATAATTAAGTTTGTCAAAATGAATTACTATTTATCTAAAAATTAATAATTGGTGGAAAATAATTAGTAATTTTTTCAATAATAAATAATTAGTCTCAGGTAAATTACTAATTATTAAAAAATTATTTGTTTTATAAATTATTAATTGGTTCAATATAAATAAAACTTAATTATTTAAACGTGGTTTAAAAAATAGTTATACACTGCTCAACAAAATTATGGCATAGAAAAAAATTTGCCGAAAATTGGCCAATTTTGACTGCGGTTACTTCGCGAAAAATTATCGTAGACGAATGAATTTTTTTTAAATTGAAGCTTGAAGTCTCTACTTTAAGAATGTACGGTCATTTTTTGCATGCGATGCACCCCTACCCCTGTAACCCCTGAAATCTGAAAGCATGTTTGGTATACTGAAAATCGCAAAGTTTGACGGAATGCACGGACTTGGGAAAATTTCTTTCGGGGACGCCGTTTGCATTGTCATAAAATTCAAATCTTCCACTTTAATTTAAAAAAAAGCGAAGTCGCTACGATTTTTTTTCGCAAAGTTACAGACCTTCAAAGTTATCGTTTTAAGTTTTACTTATATTGAACCAGTTAATAATAATAAAAATTATTTCATGTTCGCCTAAATACTAATTTTCACGTAATACGAAAATTATTCTTCTCTGACGAATTACCCATTTTTTGAGTAATGGGTAATTCACTTTTGCCTAAATATTAATTTTTACGTAATTAGCCTTTTTTGTGACTAACTACTAATTTGCTGATTCTCTAAAAATTTAATTTGGTGTGATTATTCATTTCGTGAATAATTAAAAAATGAAAAAATATATTTTTTTTGTCGATCCCTGATTGTGTATCTACTTATTATAAGGTTTCGTTATAGTTCGAACCTAAGAAGATGGGCAGCCATACATGTGTGCTGATGTTCGCAAATAACAATCCGGCGCGTTCCTTGAAATATCGTTTCGTCAGTCCAGTGGGGATTTAAACGCGCCAGATAATCCGCAATGCGATTATGTTCCCTGAGTACCATGATATGTGAGATCGTCAACTGTGTATTTTGATTAGCTCGCATATTACCTGAAAAAAATTATTGGTTATCATTTTTCAATTGCGTACAATTTTTTTTTAGAAATAATGTACTTTACGCTCGCAAATTGAATTTTGCGAAAAAACGCAAAGCTGGCAAACATAGGTATGTAGTTGAGGTTTGGGACGCTCATAGAAAAAAATAAAAAATTTGCCCTAATTAAAAATGATGACAGAAAGAAATATATTTATATGAAAAAGATTAAAATTATGACGAAGTCAATTTAAAATTAATGAAGAAGTCAATTTAAAACTAATAAACAAATAAACAAAATCTTTACAAAAACATTAATTCCTCTACTTTGTGGTAAATATACAAGTGCGAGGACAATCTCTAAAATTCCCGATTGTAAAAATTAAATAGTTCATTGATAGTCCAGACCCGGAAGTGCTCTGTTTAATCCAAAGTATCCACGAGTACTTGCGTAAAATAAAAAAATGCCAACAATTGCTTCTGTGTTTTGTGTCAAAATGTACAAGTGCGAGGACAATCTTTAAGATCCATTATGTTGGAAAACAAATAGTTTGTTAACGATCGAGTATTCCGTTTTCGGAAACAATTTCAAAGTATCTGCGCATTGTTATAATTTTATTGTCTTTATATATTTCTTTATATATTTCTTTTTATATTATTTTATTATTTTTTTTATTACCTTGCAATGTTGAATGTTGAAGTATAAATATCTTTCTAACGTTGAATCTATGTTGATTCTTCTATACTGATTCTTTATGTTGCTATAATATTGAAACAACATTGACCAAATTATTAATCTTTCGAAATTTAAATAAAAATATTGAAAAAAATTTTATATGTATATAATTTTATATATATATATGATAACATATATATATATATATATATATATATATATATATATATATATATATATGTTAATAGTTATTTTAAATAGAAAATATATTTTTTAATATTTTATGAAATCGCACGTAAATTGAATAAATGGCCGCGTTTAACAGAACGTTTATTTTGCAACTGTTGGAAATTTTCTGAGCTGATATTGGATTTTATTCTTTTAGATCTAGATTAATAATCCAATCTGAGCTCCAAAAATTTGTAATAGCTAGTTTAAGGGGATCCTATAGTGGCAGTAGTTACCGACATTCTTTTTTGAAAGAAATCTTTGAATTGGCTTTACAGAATTGCAAATTTTTTTTATAGAATTAAAGTACGCACAAAAATCTACGCTGGGGCAGAGGATTTTATATCAGAAACGGAAAAAATTAAAAATATGGGCTGTCACCTGACAACAATATTTGCTTAAACAAAAATACTGCAGTCTATATATACAAAATGATTGTGAGCCAGTGTAGGGACAACATGTAGGAACAATATCATGCAAATAGAACCAAGAATAAAAGCCTACAAAAAAAGATTTTTTGTTAGAAATGCAATATAACCTATAACCTTGTCTATCCTTGTCTATTATCATTGTCTATACAAGGACAGATATAGAATTCGGTCGGTAAATACTGCCATTATAGGAGCCTCTTAACCTTTCGCAGAACAAGTGGGGCTTTAAAGATCCGGTCGATATTTCAGTTTTGAATTTTTTGGAGACTTACGGACTTATAAGAAAAACCTAAACAAGAATCAGTCATGTACAACGATATAAATAGATTCTTAAAGCCTTCGAAAGTATACTTGAATTTTGTCAGATTTTTTATGGCACTATTACAGCTTGAAAATCTTAACTGGCCTAAAAGACCCACATGTTCGACGGAAGCAGCAAAATTACACGTGTTCTGCGAAGGGTTAAAGCTTAGTATAATTACAAGTTTTACAACTCCGCCCTAGCACGCACCGAGAAGCTGTGTGCGCAGCGAAGGGTGTTCCCGCAGCAGTAGGTGTGGCGTTCTCAAAAATGTAGCCATTAACAGAAGAAATAATTCCAGGCACTGAAAAAGAATAAGAGTATGTATGTAAAGACATTTTATATAAATAAATATGAATAGAGAAAAAAAACAAGAAGATATATTCTTGAGCTTAATTTCTCCGCTAGCCTTCATAAGTGTTTTCTGCGTGAAATTCGCGAATTGAATCAAATGCTATAAACCAGTGCGAAACAAATTAAAGGAAACAAAGTATTTGTCACGTTCAACTTTTTCCATAATAATTTATTTGTTTATGCGGAGTGAATCAAGAGTGTGGAGTTATGATAGTCGGTAATATTTCGCTTCAAGATATGCAGGAATTATGTAAGTTCTATTGCTCTCAAATTTCTTATTGCTCTTACCTCTGATATCAGAAAAAAAATTTTTTAATATATACGGATACAATAATTAACCGACATCACAATATGAGAACATACCACCGCCGTATACTTACTCTGACTCTGAACTCCGTATTTAACGTTTTGTGTGCACATTAAATCGTCGTATACATAAATCTATGTAAAGTGTTGATATAAAACGTGTTAATTCATGAAATTCTCAATATTTTTTATTGTATGTACATAATATACTCACCGAAGAAATTCGACTGGATAACCGTTCTGTCGGTGAGGGTGCAAACCCATGCAACGGAACGGCGTACGTAGAAAATCGCGGAACGAGAGCCTTGACCAATTAGGGTGACAGTACATGAAGCGCGGAAACGTATTCAATAGATAAGCTGAAAAAATAAGTATATTAATAAAAATTGCAACGAATTAAGTGAACACAATTAAAAGAAATGAATACAAATGTCTATTTGTCAGTTTTGTCACCATACCATTCCGTTTTTCCGCGCAAATTGTGCTCTATGTAAGCCTAGGCTACGTTCGGAAACTTTACCCAGGTGCCCCCGTCGAGGCTCACGCTGTGGAAGTTCCTGGTCTATTTCATCGTAATATAGTTCTGGTTCAGGAAGCCTCCATTGGACAGCGATGTAGAACACATGCAGCATTAACTATTCGAGCTGAAAATAAATTGTGGTAATAAAAGTATATGTACACTGTAAAAAAATTTTGTAAAATTACAACTATTATAGTGGGTAATTTTGAGACCCACTATAATAGATGTAAATTTCCACGCATTTGTATCTTTTGTAATTGTAATACAGAATTACTTTTTCCTTCCGTACTGTATTTTTGTAAAATTACAACTATTATAGTGGGTCTCAAAATTACCCACTATAATAGTTGTAATTTTATAAAATTTTTTTACAGTGTATAATATATAAATACATATACATACACTCTTGTATGTATGTATATATATTCAATTCATATTTTACCTGCAACTTCTGATGCATAATGCAAAGCTCTTCCTTTCCTGAGACATCGCCATCTCCCCTTTAGAACACCTCTATGCATCGCTCAACGAAGCACCGAGCCCGAATATGATGTTGAGTGTACCTTGCAGACGGCGTTCCCTCTGATTCATGTAGCTTAGATGTCATCAGATATAGTAGTAGAGGATATGCACTATCTCCTAGAAAAACCACATACTGTTTAAAATATGCTTTTTAAATGCATTGCCAAAACTGAAGTAATTAAAACAAATTATATAAATGGTGTTCTATTATTGCCTTTAAAAGGTGTGTTGACGTTCCGCTGCGGAGCGGGTGGCACGGTAGGGGAAAAGCCTATATAGGTTAGATTTTCGTCGCGTGAAATAAACGTGTTTTAGCAAATAAATATGTGGAATGCATTCAACTACAACTGTTTCTTAAGGTTTAAAAAGAGTTGTTTGTACAATTGATCCAAATAAGTTATTATCCACGTTGAAATATGGCAATAATAAACTTATGACCACGATCATAGCGTTACGATAATATAGATGTAGTTCTACTTTAAGGTAGTCAAGCACGTAATCAAGCATTTTGTTGCTGTTTTCTATTTTATTCCTCGTTTGTTAACCATTGAAACTTTCAAGTTGTACTATGGAAATCCTTTTCTGATGAGCTTCAAACTTCGACATTTCAAAGTACAAATTAAGCTACGGAGTCCTATCTACGAACCAGTCTACATCAAATTGTGTTGTGCAAATCGTGTGAATCAAATACCTGCAGACTTATTGATTTAAACACTTTATACATATATCCGAATATATCTGTACATCGAGAGAACGATTTTTAGATTTTTCGCCAGTGTTGGGCACAATTAAATTATATTGACAATTAACAACTGAAAATTAAAATTTTAACTGTTAATTGCAATTGGCAATTAAATTAGTTATAGAAATGAAATAGTTTGTTCTGCCAACAATGATTAAACCAGAAAAGTTTATTGATTTCGACTTCAATTGGCAAAATATATTGAAACGTTACGACGTTTCGACCCCTCGGATCGGGTCTTTATCAAGCAATATCCTTCATGGTCAGAAGACATCATTTTGTAGGTCGATGATGTGTAATAATAGAAATGAAATGGTTTGCTCCGCCAACAATGATTAAACCAGAAAAGTTTATTGATTTCGACTTCAATTGGCAAAATATATTGAAACGTTACGACGTTTCGACCCCTCGGATCGGGTCCTTATCAAGCAATATCCTTCATGGTCAGGAAACATCATTTTGTAGGTCGATGATGTGTAATAATAGAAATATCCTTCATGGTCTCCTGACCATGAAGGATATTGCTTGATAAGAACTCGATCCGAGGGGTCAAAACGTCGTAACGTTTCAATATATTTTGCCAATTGAAGTCGAAATCAATAAACTTTTCTGGTTTAATCATTGGTTGGCGGAACACACCATTTCATTTCTATTATTACACATCATCGACCTACAAAATGATGTCTCCTGACCATGAAGGATATTGTTTGATAAGGACCCGATCCGAGGGGTCGAAACGTCGTAACGTTTCAATATATTTTGCCAATTGAAGTCGAAATCAATAAACTTTTCTGGTTTAATCATTGTTGGCGGAACAAACCATTTCAATTCTATTATTACACATCATCGACCTACAAAATGATGTCTCCTGACCGTGAAGGATATTGCTTGATAAGGACCCGATCCGAAAGGTCGAAACGTCGTAACGTTTCAATATATTTTGCCAATTGAAGTCGAAATCAATAAACTTTTCTAATTAGATTAGTTAGTTATAAATACGTATTTGTTTTACATGATTACAAATAATTAATTGTTAATTGTTCTTACAATTAAAACTAATTATTTAATTATTTATTAATTTTAATTGTCAGTAGGTACAATTAACAATTGATTTTTATCGTGAAGACGATTTAATGTGTTACTTAATTATTTTAAGGGCTAGATATGATTCTTACTGGTTGTTTGTATGTCCTTGTAAGGGTGTTTTTTTCTTTTTAAATAAGATGGCAAACAAGGAAAGAGGCAAAAAAGAGTTCCAATAAAATAGTATGTAATAATTCTGATTTTTTATTAATGTAATGTGATTGTTAAATAATAATTGAAAGAAGTTAAATCTTTACGTAATTAATACACATACTTAACAAACTAACTTAATTGCAATTAAATTTAATCGCGATTGAAATGCTACAATTAAATATTCAATGAATTGAATAATTAATTAAACCTTTAATTGATTGAGGCCCAACACTGTTTTTCGCAAAGTGCGCTCGCCAGCAATGGGGAAAAAAAGTAAATCTTGTCGAGCAGTGTAGCGCTCACCTCGGACGTCGCAGCTGAGCAGCGTTACGAACAGCAGGAGGACGCGCACTGGATCCTTCCGCGTCGATCGCGAGACGATCGATCCACCCGTGGCGGGTCGCGGCTACGTGTGACGTCGAACCTTTCACGGCACATCGAGACGTTTTCACCGAGCAAATCGAGCTCGACCCTTTGTGTCACCTGTGAATCATTCTCGAGATATCCGGCGTAAACGTTGCTCCGCACGTGTCGCCGCATTAGGGAAACTACAACAGCAACAACAGTAGCATCAACAACAACAGCAACGGGCATTCAATTACACGGCTACTCCTCCGTTTTCGCCAGCACCGTGGCTGTTGATTAACCGGATTCGCACGCGCGCGCGCTTTATGATGTAGCCCGTGCAATTTGAGAGACCGCGAATCACCAGCAATATTACCACCGCCACGTCCCGATCGCCGATGAAACAATTAACACAGCCACAACGTAGTCCTTTTGCCAACAGCGTCTTCCTGGTCAGATGACGTAGGCCGAAAACACGAACCGATCATTGTTACTTGAATAAGATCACCGGACGGTCACTCCCGGCATAAAAGACGTTTTTCTCGCGACGAGCCGCGTGGGCTTTGTATTGAATCCGCTGGGATTTAATAATGTAGCTGACTTTTCTGTTTCATCGCGTATATACACGTCGCATTGCTACGGCTTAATAAATTAATGAGTCGCTTCGAAAAACATGTTTCCGTCACACGTTTACGAGATTTGATGCCGCTTACGTTATTACACGGTGTTGTTTTACGAATAAATTTCATGCAATAATCCTTGAGGTTCCTGAAATCGTTTGTTATCGCGACACTCGATTATTCGCGTTCCTCGCTCGATCATAAACACGTAGTTCATTCTGAAAACGCTCTTCGGAATTCTGAAACTTCGTCTAAACTGCTCCGCGGTTTACTTTAAAGTTTCATCCCACGCAACAAGGATGCAGTTCGGCGACGAGAAACTAACAAAATACTAGGCGCTGTTCTAATTAAGGACGTTCCGTCGTTTCCCTCTACGCAATAGCTCCTTCCATCTTTTGCCGACCATTTTAAGTGCAATTTCAGATACATACCACTCAGTTCAACTCCGAGAAAGTCCATCGGGAGCGTGGATTGTGTGCGAGTCGAGAAGTGTGCCTCCGCCGATTCCCGTAGTCACACTACTATCTAGATCTTCTTGGCCTAGCGAATTTCTGTGCGGTTACACTTTCGTCGAAGGAGGAGGAGAATGAGAGATATCGTTATAGGATTTTTCAATTAACCGCGCGTTGATCTTTAATCCTTTTTAAATAGCTTTCTTCCGCGCTCTAAAATAAAAAAAAGTGTATAAATTAGGAATTTGCACACTTTTTTATTTTTATATAATTTTCACAGAAATTTTACGGATTCCATCCTCTTCTGGGTCAAATATTACATTATTCTAGAAGATAAGCAGATTAGAGTATCGCTTTTTATTGTATTTTTGTTCAAATAATGTTAGATTGTCATAAGAGAGTTATTTCTCAAAAAATTATAGACCTTTAATCGCGCATAAAGCTGGGTCCAATCAACCAAATCTTAAAGAATTATATATGAAATAGGGATAGAAAAGACTGAAGAATATAACAGAATTAGAAATAGACCGACATCTCAAAATTGGTGGAAGTTAGAGCAACCACGGACATTTCTCAAAAAATTCAAAATTTTATAAAGAAAGAACCCCTTTACCGATCATCGCCAAATTCAATATCAACTTTCCTTTAATAATACTCTATCGATTAAAAAAAAAACTTAGCCCGATATCTCAAACTTTGCTGAAGTTAAAATAACCACATTATTTACAAGGTGTACATACATACACATGTTTTAAAAAGTATATTTTTCGACGTTTTAGAACATTCTGAACATATTGGCATGGAAAACTAAAAAAACATTGTTTTTTTCGGCCTTTGCTACTCCTATTTCACACATTTTTTTTTTAAATTTGTTGACCTAGCTTTACACGCGATCAAAGGTCCATGTACGAGGTTTACGAAAACAAAGCTTCCTCTATGAGGAAGCAAAAAGCGAAACACGAACATGGAGGCGACGCGTATTCCGGAATTTTTTTTCTTTCAGGCTGAGTGCCTCACGTGGAATCGACGCTGTAACGTCGTAATTTATCGAACCGAATATTTTGCAACGATGAAAGGATCCAGTAACGTGCTACGACGTTGTCATTATGTTATAACTTAATGTCGTTGAAGTATATTTACGGATTTATGACGTTAATTGTAAGATTAATAAAACGTTTCATACATATTCGCGAATGTGTTCGATTTGATGTCAATCTTGTTTTCCGCACAAATATAATTTTATATGTTAACAAATTATGCAGCTATCAATATTCTAAATATGTTATACATTTCTTATGTTTATCTCTCATATATTATTTCTTGTATGCAATATTTAAAATATATTTTAAATAAATTTCTTAAATATAACAAAATTTGTTTAAAATTGAAGAAATATGGTAGCGATGCGATGTATCGAAAGGATTTAATAATCCCCTTTACATTAAAAATAAGTAAATATACATCTCCGTCTAGATCTTCCTCTAAATCTTCCTCTAGATTGATTTTGCATTAAAAGAATACGACGGAATCGGGACGTAGGTAGGTAAACGAAAGTTTAAAGAGAGATCAAAGTGCAACAGGTTACACAAGTTGATCTTGCAATTTTAGTCTCTCAGCGGTACCATAAAGCCGAGTGTACCACTTACAATTAGAATTCGCGGCCATTTATTTGTCTATGAGAGAATACATTATAATTATGAACGTAATAGCGGTATGAATAGCAGTTGCTCGATTTATCGAGTATCGCACAAGGTATATAGCATCGATGCGATTGCGAATGACGACGTAGACGTAGAGGATAAGTTTGCAACTTTGTAATTTTTAGCTTTGACCGCTAGAAGCTAATGTAATGTGACGTATCATACGATTTTTAGATATTAATGATATTATTTACATAAATCTAAAAAATATATCTTTTCATCTACAAGACGAGCCTCTTCATAAACAGAATACCGAAATCAAGTTTAAAGTTTTATTATACAGAGCAATTTAATGATTCTTTTAATTGCACGTTCATTTATGTATCATTTATTTTTAACATACATCGAACGCGATGATGAAACTCGAAGGATCCTGAATGTAAATGTACTTCGGTAAATAATTCCCAATGATTTATATTTCTATAAACAAATTTCCTTTAAACGCGTCACGTTTCACCGAATGTTATTACAAGAGCCGCAATGAATCGCGCGTTCCTATGAGATTTTCACCAGCGATCTCTTCCGCAGTCGAGCCGTTCCGTTAATTCAACTCATCGATCGTGGCGCGTGATTGCGGCGCGTAGGAGCGGGATGTAAATAAGGAGGCTATTATACTTTTTACATTCGGGCGCAGCATGGGATTCTCGGCTCGTATGATCCGCGATTTATGCATAGCTCAGTCGGCCCTACAGACTCTCCAAAGAGCGACTGGCTAATTCGCCGCCATTTGCATGCAAACAGGAAATAGTAGAGATCCTGTCTTCCTCTCTACACTTTCATATTAATACCTCCGTCTTTTTTATTTCTGGTTTGAATGCAAATGGAGACAGAAACAGTTCGCCTTTTGGCCAATCTTTCCCTCTGGAGAGTCTCTAATAAGTCGGCCCGATCAGGGACACCTTCGTCGCATCTCGTCACGAGATGCGAGATGGCATATCGCGGGATCCGTCGCCGCCGAGCGGCCTGAGAAATTACGCTAATAATATACTCACCGACTGACTAACTGGCCCAACGTCGGCGAGAAACACACACAGGAGATTAGTCCTCGCGGCGTCCTCGGATTCCTCGCGCCGCTCTGCACCACAGCGAATGCAGGCAGATATTAGCAGTATAATCGTCGATGCACGCGACGGCAATGTGCGGTACAATCGCGCTCGGTTACGAAACGATGCGTGGCAGAAATTTAGCGTGATAATTGTTGAACAGAGAGCACAAAAGAGCGTCGCGTCGTACAATACAATGAAAAACAGAGGGGGAGAGGAGGCGAATGTGTCGCCGAGAACGCGATGCTAATTGTTACGGTGCTAATTGTTGCTCGTGATTTACTTGGCGCCGGATAAAAGTGTCATGGGAAGCAATCATACGGGTCACTCCAACGAGATTGTTGCTTGATTGTACCATCGTCGTTTAAAGAACAATAATCCTCACTATGCAGAGTTTCGTTTTAATAAGGGTCTGCACAATGCATGATACGAGTGGAAAATTTCTATTCGAGGAAAAGAACCTTGCTTTTATTTCGATGTATTAGTATTGTGTTTTATCCTTTTGCCGAAGACAAAATATAAATACGAATGTTTTTCTCATCAGTTTTTTACGTAACGCGTGCATTATGGGACAAATTTTTATATGCACTTTTCTTGCTGCGAGGAAAGCAAAAAATAATAAAGGGAGAAAGAGAGAGAGAGAGAGAGAGAGAGAGAGAGAGAGAGAGAGAGAGAGAGAGAGAATGATAGACAATAGTGACTATGAGGTGGCATGCTTTTGAACTTAAAGTTACACAATTTCAGAAAGATATTTCGCACACCAGGTACGATTATGTATCTAAAGAACGAGTCATTGTTTCTACCCGGAGAACAGAGACTGCGAATATCAAAGTGACGCTGTTAAACGACTTTAGTTCATCATGTCAAGCTTTTTCGTATCACTTTCGTGAACTTGTCGTGATACTAATTGCAACTCTGTGCTATAATTGCAAGAAATTGTTTGTGAAAGAGAAATTGTCGCGGGAAGAAATAAAATATACTATTTAACTTCTAATAATTAAGCAGAAAAAGCATATCGAATCTACATAATTAGGATATTGAAATCTTTTTCTACATTGTTAAATTCGTAGCGTCAAATTATACTCAATTTAAGTCATTTTTTAACCATTCCTATAGGTCGCCACTGCTTCTACTCAATATATCCTTAATTTAACTAAACCAATGAAGTTAAACTAATACTGTCTTGTATTAGAATAATAAATTTTGACAGATATGATAGTTAAAAATAGCAAAATGTTATTTAACTCAAAATATTGGTTTAAATTTTATCTTTAATATTTAACAGCGTAATAACGACTACGTTACCAAGCCAAGCAAATCAAATTATATGTAATTTGAAGAACGTTAAAACATACGTTAAATGTGAGTAAATAAAAATTAAACGAATTTAGGTAAATGCGTCTAGTTTTTTTATTAGTAATGCAATTAATGCTTGAGAAATTGCACACGAAAAAAAAGGATTTGCTAGAATAGTAAATCTATTTGTTAAATATGGGACAACTTTTTGCTGTTGCAACAAAAGGTTTTGCTATTATTGCAAAATTAATTAGCTCTCGCAGCAAAAAATGTTAGTTGTCCCTATAGTAGCAAATCCTTTTTTCCCGTGCATTATTTTCTCAGCGTTTGCGAGAAATTTATGTAATATTCTTATAAAAAATATATAAGTGACGTAAGCACATATCCGAGGAATTATAACTGGATTAAACTGCGCTTAAAATGAGAAAACTGGGCGAAATAGCGAGCTAGAGTGAAAATGATTATATTTGAGTTTACAATGCCTAGTGCAGGCGTATTGATTCCTACGCGATGCGACTATATTTGAATGTTAATAAACAATGTTTCGACAAAACGCAATATGCAATTTTTATCGTCCATGTCAATCTCGTGCCTCTGGCACAATCGTTAAATGAAGCTCGCCGTTCTGTCTGTAAATCTGTCACGATTTACAGACAGTAAAGCGTGAGCATTTATTGCCTAGAAATCCCTTGGAGCATTGTTAACTTGTCGTTATATTCGATAAATCATTGTCCATGACGTGACGAGATATGAACTTTCGTTTGCAGATGCGATAAAAGGCCGATAAGATATTATTATTAAAAAGATAGATCGTACGTGCTGATCATGAATATTGAATATTATCAATCAATTAATAGACGGCTATAAGAGTCAGGCGCGGTATGTGGTGCGCAAGTACAGAAATTAATAGTTACAAAGTAACATATTAAAATGTATATGATATACATATACATATATTCCAAACTAATAGACTGCGTGCTGATTATTTGTCGGACTTTAAACACAGCTATCGTTGGAGAATTAATACCCTTCCCTCCCCGGAATTAAATCTACGCGATTTAATTATTGAAAAAAAACTGTAAAGAATTTATTGCGAAAAATATTACCTCAGCCAGGATTCGAACCTGGAACCTCCCTCATTCCGTGAAGGGCGTCGTACCAATTGGACTACCGAGGCATGTGGTAATATTTATCGCAATAACTGGTTAATAATAGTTAACGCATGTTTTCAGCCTGCGTAAATTCAAATATGTCATTAGACTCTTGAAATGTCAATCAATCAATTAATAGACGGCTATAAGAGTCGGCTAATAACAATTGTGATAATATTCAAATATGTCTAATGACATATTTGAATATTATCACAATTGTTATTAGCCATACAGTAAAATACAGCTTAGGAGATACATATACTGTGACCTGACGTAACCGCTGGCCTTTAGCGGTCGAAACGTTGTATATTAAAATTCAAAACCGTGCGATGGCAACCAGTAGAATTTTCACTAAGAAGATTTTTCGACCAAAAAATAGCTTTTCCTCCTGCAATTTTCGCCGATTATTCTGCGCACGAATTATTATTTGGAAATTGTATTAATCTCGTCGACAGAATCGCTCGAACATTTCACTTGTTTCCAAATTTTTCAAATATATATTTGTAAGAATCTATATATATATATATATATATATATATATATATATATATATATATATATATATATATATAAAGACAAACGTCCTGACTGACTGACTGACTGTCACACACACACACACACACACACACACACACACACACACACACACACACACACATGCATATATATACACACACATACATACCTATATATAGCATTTGCGGCAATATGTTTATCTTCTGAATATTATGCCAGGATATCAGTGTTGAACTCTTTCTTTTAGAACATCTTGTATGGATATCTGCCCTACCGCAAAATGGCGGCAAGATGTATCACAGCCGAGACCAAACTTGTTAGCGTTCTATAGGCGCAGTAGAGTGCGATTCCAACAATTCCAACATACGATACATGGCCAAGGGATGCGTCAAAATAATGATGATAATAATATTAACAATAATAATTTATAATAATAGTTATGTGCAATGAACGTTCGCGTCATAGCAAACTAGAAGTTGAACTATATTGAAAATTTGTCTTACCGTCATTATATCAATGGATATTAATTTGGGGATGCACATAACATTAATTACTTCTATTACAATGAACCAATCAACGTACTCGTTGATTCTCGTCATTATCTCTTTTTAGATGTAAAATAGCAAATAGTAAGCACATTAACATCAAGATTTCTCTTCCAAGCACAATTTAATATATACTTAAACATTAAATAAATATTTTTGTTGCATTAAATTATTTGCCAACAATAAACGCAATTTTTGAAAAAATTTTGAGATTGCGAGTTTAAATAAATTGCCATGTCTCGACTATACGTAACATTTTCAACGATACGGTTGATACTTTGACATTTGCGTCGATTGCTATGTCGATTTATTAATTATAACGTAACGCATCGCTAATGGAACGTCACCTACAATATTCATGCGCGATAATTATAACGTTCTAATTTGTATGGTTAATCAAAATGGATACATCAGGTAATTATTTAATGGACACGACTCCTCAGAATTTTGATGCAACGTTATTTACAACTAAATATTTCAATTTAATCTTAATTTTACTTATTAATTTATTTGTTAAACAGATTTAATTTATTAATTCATATTTTTAAGGCTTCTGTTGGTTCGATTGCCAAGTCCGCGTTGACAGTACACACAGTGTCACATCTAGCAAAATTGTAAACTAAAAGGCATGAAAAATAACGTTAAAAAGCTAAATTATTCCTGCGACATACAGCATATTTTTTGTTTTAGTGCAGTATTTTTATATTTAAAATAATTGCTATCAAAACACACCGAAGACTCCCATTTTGTTATAATTTAATATGTGAAAGCAAATATTTATTTCAATTCGGCAAATGGCTTGTTTTCCACCTTGATTAGCACAATTCAATTCGACATATATGGATTAAAGTAGAGTTTACGGTATTTTACAACTCTGTTCTGTCAATTTCTGTGATAAAAACACTCTTATTGGAAAAAATTTTCATTTTAATGTACGTCGCAAGAATTTGCATGATATTTTTCTCGCTTCAGACGTCATCCATCCTAGATAGCTACAATCCCGAGAAAAAATGGGTATACAATATGGTCAGATGTAAAAATCCATAATTAGACAAGATTATATCGCGCCAAATTTCGGCTTTTTTTATATAAATGATAATACGAATTACATATGTTATTAAATCTTTTCATATCTAATTATAGATTTTTACATCTGACCATATTGGAAGGATTAAGAGTAACAACCGAAGGTTGGCAGCAGTCGGGAGAAAAAATTTAAAGGCAGAGTTAAGAAATCTTAGACGGGGAGTTGCAAAGGCAAATAGAGGAAAGCATGATAAGGAAATCTAAATACAATAAGAAATATAAGGAACTGGAAAGAAGTATAGGAGGTCCGAAATATCTGAGGGGGTTACACATGGGGAAAGGCAATAGGGGATAGCGTTAGAGCATTACTAAGAGTAAGATACGGAAACTGGAGGATAAGAATAAATATTGGCTAGAGGAGGAGGAGAGAGAGTGTATGTTTCGCGGCCAAGGCGAGGACAGTATTAACCATTATATAACAGACTGTGATATGATCAAAGACTGGTTTAGGACTTTAGGTAAGAATTATGTGGAAATAATTAATAAAATATAGAATGAGATGTGTGTTAGATAGTGAAAAAAGTAGGTTACTAAAATTGCTCTGGAAGGAGAAAGAGAAAATTAAGGAAAGAAGGGTTTCACAAGGATAGGCACATTTTAGTTTAATGGAATGATTGCGAGCGCGGAAGGTATGAGTGTGTAAGGAAATATTGTAAACCAAGTCCACTTCATGGCAAATATGCTGAAGTTAAATAAATTAATTATACATCTATTATAGACCATATTATACTCATTTTTTCTCATGATGAGAACAGGAAGGAACCCTAACATGAAAAAAAATTTTTGATACTGAAATGTACGCATTCATCTCTCTCAGTCATGATATTTTATTTCTATAACAAACCGATATAGAGAGAATTTTTATAATATAATTGTACAGTAATGTTCTTTATAAGTTTTATAATAATTTTATAAATTCGTAGTATTTCTTCTCTCTTTTCTCTCGTCGCGCCGGTTCACGTTCATTTAAAAACTCTTGCACGTTGCAAGAAAGCTCTTCCGTATCTTCTACCTACCTATATAATCTAGTGGTGCTACGCGATACATACGAGTCATACGACACTGTAAGAGAAATATCTGTCAAAAAAATGCAAGAGTTCTGTTATATTTCGTAGTGACCGGCTACACGTAAAGATAAAGCGAAATACTTGCGGATTTAAAACCCAAAATTGCCGCATGCTGCGGCACGTAGAATCAAGGAAGGTCAGTATTGTTAAAAGAAATCCGCAATTTCTTCGTAGATTTCATAATTAATTGAACTAGCGGTGATAACCTAACGCTTTTTTAAGATACACATCTGTGTTGCTTTGCATGATACACATCCCGTGTGTATCACGAAGTCGCGATTGTACCGGCGACCTAGATCAACTTAATTGCAACTGCAGATACTTTATGTGACGTGCGGCAAAATTTCAGTATAAAAATTAACCTTGCTCTTACTTTTAATCGGTATGCGTGGAGAGTAATTTTCGTAATTTTTGTAACGATTCGTAGCTGAACAACTCACGCATCGGACAGGCGAGCAGCGGCTACCAATCTGGAAAATAAGACTCGCGGGGGTTAAAAGGTTAATAAGCACAAAGCTGTTTTAACGTGAACCGCACATACGATTCCGAAGAATGCGCCGCGCCGGTACTGTGCGGAATACGAGAGCGCATTCCTGTTTACTTTATCCAATTGCGAGGATATGAGATTAATTATAATTTATTATTAATGTAATATAAGTTATTCTGTTAATTTACTATCCTGTGAACATCGTGTATCTCGCGATATGACTGCAATTCGTTATTCAGACCTGACTTTCCTTTCGCAATTTTCTTCTTTTAAAACTTTCTTAACAAATAATACAAATAAAATGCAAATAGCAAAATTTTTGCAGAAATTACGTCACATTATTCTACGCGAAGATCGAATCCCTTGTTTATTTTATTAAATAATTCTATTATCATTCTATTATCATTTATACTTACAATTAGAAAGTACCGCGTGCAGATCGCGAGTGATTAAATATTTAAGTTACAGTACTGGTCAAAAGTATATCATCACTTATGAAAGGAGAAGTCGTTACTTTAATGAAGAAAGACGTACATAAATGTTATAAATTTTTATTTTAGTGCTGTTATTTTATGCTTTGATAGCAATATTAGCTTTGAGAAAAAAACAAAGATCTTAAAATGATTTAGTTGACGTTGAATAATTAATGTCAATGATAATCATTTACATTCAACATCAATTAATTAAATCATTAAGATCTTTGTCTTTTTCTCAAAGTATTCCTATCAAAGCATAAAATAACAGTACTAAAATAAAACTTTATAACATTTATTTATCTTAATGATTGCCTTGTTTTATATTATCGTTGACGATAATATGAAACAAGGCAATTAAATCATTAAAATTTTTTTTTCTCAAAGTATTTCTTATATATCAATGCAAATGTAAAACAAACATATGAAGGGTACCGGGGAAAAACGATCAAAGTTCACTTTTTGTCGAAATTGATCTGATCATGCTATCTTGTGGCATTTTTAAGGAACTTTCATAATTCTTATCTATTTTGATCAAGAACAGTTACAATTCATTAGAAATAAGGCCGAAAAATGCACCACGCTGGGAAAAGACGATCATATTCCACGCGTCTAAGAACCATCAGAGTCCAACGACATTACTCCGAGTGGATATTGATCGGTTGTTGTATCCTTCATATAGGGTGTTCAGTAACTGAAACGTCTGAGCGAATGAGAAGCGATGGGCCGGACTCGGCACGCATTTGAAATGGTTTAGTTGTTAGATCTCTTAACAACGGCTCAGTAAGAAAAATGTTAACGGCGCACAGATGCGCACAGATGCGCACAGATTGGCAGAAAATTTGATCTGGTGTTCTGTCGATAGAACCCGCTGACAAGCAGTGTGAACAAATAATTAGCAACAGAAATCGTGCAGGTAAATCTGACAGTCAATCTGCTCACACTGCCTGTTAGCAGGTTCTGTCGCATTTTTGGCAACAAATTGACAACATTGTCTAATACAGCAGCTTCTGTGTGTTGCCTTTCTGACATCAAAAATTTACTGCACGATCTGCACAGGTTCGGGGGTGAGCATCATCTGATTACAAGAGGTGGAGTTACGCAGCGAGCGATATGATCGCCAAAAAACTATGATCCACCTCTCACTGTCAGATAATCACCTACTAACAGACCTAATAATAATTAAACCATTTCACATGTATACCGAGTTACATGGCATAAAATTACTGAAATTTTTTAAAATGCATTATACAAAAAGCTAGACTTTATCGAATTAATCAGAAACTTAATTTCTTTTTTAAATTAGATCAGCAACTTTTAAGTCACATCTATACGTATAAGATAATAATGAGATCGCAGAGAAATAACAATGATACGAGTTATAACAAAACTTATGAAACCGAGTATTTCATTTGTAACAAATTTCGCTTTGAGCGGACTTAACAAGATATTATTTGGTGACATTTTCTGAGATGCAAATAATAATGAAACTAGTAGCGAGTAGTAAAAGCGAACTTGTATCGTATTTAAAATAAATTTTACCTTTAAACGAGGATATTTTTTAGCGTAAGATAGCGCGAGAAAAGTGTATGTTTCAAACGGAAAATATAGGACGATCGTGCCGTGTTCGTGGAATAGCCTTAATCCAAACTGATAAACTCAATACATCATTCTCTCGCTTCATGACTAGAAGATTGAGAATACTTAAACAACAGCAAGATAATATTGAGTAAAGTTTGCTCATTGTTACGAACGCTGTAACGGCGCCACGACTTACAGACCGAGACTTCCAAGTTCCCGAAGCCGGAATTTGTTCCAAGTCATAGATGGCAGATATACAGACGACGAATGACGATAATGTTAAATCGAAATGAGAAAGCCATGCTGAAGCCTCTATCCCCATTTCTCTCGTCTTATATTTATCTATATTTAATGTGTAGTAATATACTTATGTAATATGCTATCGCGATTCTAACAAACAGAATAGTCGACATATTGATTTTTGGAAAGGGGCATACACACGATTATAATTTCCATTTATATATTTACACTTGTCGCTTACGATCATATGTCTTATCGTTCTATTTTGACACCGTACGCATAATCAAGGAACTCATTAAAAACTTGCGCCTAATCGCATTACTTCCTTACATAAAGAGTATCTTATTTCTAAAATTCATCTTTAAAATGCCGAAATTAAAATTCTGGAATATAAATCCTAAAATAAAGAAATATGTATATTTTTAATACAATATTTAAGAAATTATAACTGATGATTTATGAAAATACAAACGAATTTAATATATATTGGGAGCTTTCCAGTAAACGACACAAGTCAACACAAGTATTGTTTTATCTTTGTTACTCATTGCCAAAAAAGAAACATAGAACGATGTTTTGCATCACTTGCTGAAAAGCTCCCATTATAAAGTGACAGGCATATAGGTTGCTCCTCATTTCTTACCAACACGACATATATATGTAACACATACACAACACATATAACATTGCAAAGCCAACGAAGACATGCTCCATAAAAAGGTAAACAGGCGATTGTGGCGCAGAGAGATGTACGGTACTCTAATGAGCCAAAGATCCGAGTTCAAATCCGACTAATAATCGTCGGTTTTTCTTCGATCGCCACTTCTCGGAAGGTACCTATAACAACCCACCGAGAGTATCTTTCCACGAGTCCTCTATATTTGCCGTTCGAAATCGGATCAGACAAACTAGAAATGGAGCACGCTTGAAAAATACCTCGAAAACTATCCGTTTCCCTTAACAGTTAAATAAATAACCGTAAAATGTAATACGAATAAGCCTAGTCATGCGCCTAGCCCATAAGCATGCAATTTTTTCAAATGGACTATGATTTTCAAAAATGGACGTAGGTTTTGTATTACATTTATTTTACGGTAGACGTCATGATCTCACATGGCGGCGGCGAAAGCCCGAAAGCCTTAAATGATCGCAAATCTTTTTTATTGTTACGGATAAGTGCTTAATTAAGTTTTGTGTTATCTTCGTAGAAACTATTACTTTAAAACTTCGTTACCCGACTTATTTTCAGTTTTTATTATAAATAAGCAGTTAATGATAAACAAGAGTTCTATCTTATAGAAGAGGCAGGGACGATAAAAGCTGATTTCGTCCGTTTTTCGCGAATCGTTTCAGTTCCGTCCTAAATATTCGAAATAGAAACATCTACGTATAATCTTAATGGCTGCATTTAGCGGAGAAAACTGCTTTGCAACTGTTAGATTTGTGAATCTGTATGCTTTTATTTTTGCCCGAAGCTAAGAGCAGGTCAAATTCACAAATTTTACAACAGTTACAAAGCAGCTTCTCTGCTGAATGCAGCAAATATGACGCGGTCACGGATTTCGATACATAATCCTATGTAAACAATGAATGCTGTGGATGCATATTGAAGCAGGTCACTATCGAAATTTTCCTATATCTCGTGAATATTATACCAGGACATCAGTGTTGAACTCTTTCTTTTATTAGAACACTCTGTATATGCATATCTAGCCCTATCGCAAAATGGCGGCAAGGCCGGCAAGATATGTATCACGGCTGAGACACCTGTTGGCGTTCTAGTATTGTATAGAGTATAAAGCGGGGAGCACACACTTTTGCACAACGCATAATGCGTAAGCATAAGAAAATTAATTGGTCCATACACATGTGCATAAGGAAATAGACCAATCAGTTTTCTTATGATTACGTATTATGCAAAAGTCTGTGTTCCCCGCTTAAAAGTCTATAGACGCGGTAGAGCGCGATTCCGCAACACGATACATGGCCAAGGGATGCGTCAAAATAATAATGATAATGATATTAACAATAATAATATGTAATAATATTTATATTTATGCAATAAACGATCGCGTCGTAGCAAATTAGAAACTGCGCAACGATAAATGAGAGACGATAAAGCATGAACTATATTGAGAATTTGACTGACTGTCATTATATCAATTCGTTATATCAATGGTCATTATATCAATTTGGGGATGTACATAACATTAATTCTGTATAAACATATTGTGCAACTAAGTTTTGGCCACAAGAGTGCAATCTCTCTATAACGCTATTAAACCGAGATCTTCATACCGTAATATGCTTCTAATTACCCTATTTAGAAATTTTCTCGGAATTCGATCTTGAAGCATTCCTTTTAGTATGTGCAATTCTCCCGGCGCACTACTCCGCCCAGACTATATACTCGTCAATCTCCGTGTTCGGGATTATCATCAAACGGTGATAACAATGTCATGGTCGCCACCACCTGGAAGCTATCACCTTTAACCCACGGAATATCGCTCCCTTTACCCCGTCATCTGCGTATCCCCGACGCGCGCCACTATCCACGCCGCGCTTCATTCACAACTACCTGCTGAGTCGGTTGGCGGGCTCAATTCGCTCAACGTGCGCGGACGTGTTTTTCCGTAAGGGAAATTCCGATTTCGATAAACTGAATAATTATCCAAGTGTAGTAATTTAGGAGGTCTGTCCAGCCATGAAGTTAACCTGGTTTTAACAGGTAAGTTTTTTGTTATTATAACAAAGAAATCGTCACTATTTAATCATATAATGGTACTAAGCCTTTTCCTTTTATTAGAGCAAATAAATTGCCGTCACTTTATTTTCATTAAATAATTTATGTTTTTGTTTTAAAATTCAGAAAATAGAGCAATATAATCCGCTCTTAAAAAATATAATGAGATATTTAACTAAAATTTCTTATAATAATCTCAAAAGTGCAACCTAAAAATTATATAAACATTCATAATTTATGTTATTATTTTTGTTATTATTTTATGTTATTATTTTAAGCACAAAATTATAGAAAATTGAGAAATATTTTTACAGTAACATGATAATTTAAAGTTTATAAAAAGCCATAACGCGCGAGTTTTTAAATTTAATTAATTTGTTACATTACATGTGACAGAGTTGGCAAAACCAATGGACAAAAATATTCTTAAATTTACACAAATCAGTTGTTAATTAAAATCTTTTCGATTAAATGCGCTCACATTAATCGTCAATTAAACGACTTTGGATTAACTCCACTTAAATCAATCGTCAATCGAACGATTTTCAATTAATTCTGCTTAAGTTAATCGTCAATTGAATAATCGATTGAATTCGCTCATAACAATCGTCAATTAAACGGCTTTCTATTAACTCTGCTTAAATCAATCGTCAATCGAACGATCTTCGATTAATTCTACTTAAATTAATCGTTAATTGAATGATCCTCGATTGAATTCGCTCATATCAATCGTCAATTAAATGGCTTTGGATTAACTCCACTTAAATCAATCGTCAATCGAACGATTTTCGATTAATTCTGCTTAAATTAATCATTAATTGAATATCTTCGATTGAATTCGCTCATATCAATCGTCAATTAAACGGCTTTCGATTAACTCCGCTTAATTCAATTTTAATTAAATAGTTTTTAATTACATTGTTTGATATCAGTTGTCAACTAAAGACGGAAATTAATTTAAAAAGTGATTAATTCCTCGCAACTCTGACCTGCAGTAACAAAATATATTTTCAAATAAAACAATCATTTTTCAAAAAAAGAAAATTGTTACTAAAGTTTGAAAAGCAGTTTTTTAAAACAAAGAAAAATTACATCTATATAAATGAAATGGTAAGAATAAGTACTTATAAATCTAAAAACACTTTTAATAAAAATATATTTTATTATTTATATTATATTTTTATTAAAAGTGCTTTTAGATTTATAAGTACTTATTCTTAACATTAATCTTTTTTCGTTTTAAGAAACTGCTTTTCAAACTTCAGTAAAAATTTTCTTTTTTTGAAAAATAATTGTTTTATTTGAAAATATATTTTATTTGAAAATATATTTTGTTACTGTAGGTTTATAAAATAATTTTCTTATTATACAGAAAGAAATAATTTACTTTTTAAAGATGATATTGTTTTTCAGTAAACATTATTTCCATAAAAAATGTATTTTTTAAAAATATATTTTGTTTCTGCAGGTTTATAAAATTAATTAATTAAAAATAAGTAAAAGTTAATGAAATTAAATAATAAAAGAATAAAAAAATTATTTAAGTCTTAAGATAAATTATTTACTTGTTTTAAATAGAAAGTTTATTTTAATAAAAATAATGTACGCACTTTTAATGTATGCATTTTTAAACGCATTTTACGCATTGTTTAATTGATAAAACATGAAATTTGTGGAAAGATTTTTATTAATTATTATATTATAAATTTAAAATCTGAAATTATATACATATATTAGGTATACATTTCACACAGCGATAAGTTTCGGCATAAAAATTTTTTCACATAATGGCATATCTAAGATTAAAAATGATTTATATAAAAACAACATAAATTTTGCAAATAATAAATTTTATTTATTTGAAGAAAAAGAGATGTATCTTTTGTTGTTTGATGACACATGCAAGTTGTAGACTTTGTAATCTATAAGGTTTTCTTTAATTATCAGATCATATTCCTCTTTCTCTTCAATCTCGAATGCGCGAAAATGTGTACTATAATTTAAAGATTTTATCTTTTTATATATAAATAAAATATTAGAATAATTAGTTATAACATATTCAATTTTTCCAAATAATATCAAATTATTTTTATCAACATTTAGTACGTCTTTCTTTCGATAATCTATATATTAATTTTAACCCATTCTATAATATCGTAATTACCAATATCATTTGATAATAACTGCTTAACATTTTCATAGGTGTTGATCATTTCGACTTTTGAAATGTGAGTTCCATATAATATTCTTTTTGAAAATCTTTCATTACGTACAAATGTATGACATAGCTGTAATTGATGCTTTAGAGATAAAGTATAACATGTATTTTTTCGACTTGTTATCACTTTGCTGTTTTCTTTTAGTTGTTTATGTTTAGCTTCATGTTGAATTGAAGACATTATTTAAAGGTCCAAATTTTTTCACAAGTCTAGAATAATGTATTAAATGGTGGTGTTTAATTTTCAGTGGCGTCCTAAATAATTTTAAATTTAGCTTTATATATTCGGATGCCAAAGAGTCAAATCTTTCAATATTATCAAGAGTAATAGCTGATAAGGTACAATATGAAGCATTTCAGACAAAATAAGATATAATCTCCACGTGCAATTATTTTGTGGAATTAAATCACCAATTATGAAATTTAGATTTTCAATTAAGAATTTTATTTCTGATGCTGATAATATAATTATTCCTAGCGCAAACAATTTGTAAAAATAAATGAATATATTAACGAACGTTTCGACACATTATTCGTGTCCTCTTCAGCGTTAAAAGTTACATAGTCAAAACGAAGATTTACAGGAACACACAAAAGTACAAGCACAGTCAGTAGACAGAGTATAGAGCGCAGTCGAAATTAAATCGAACCAAGGATTTGAATCCAACGGATGTACCGCCGTTGAAAGCGCCGACATCCCGGTATGCAATCGCTCCACATCCATCGCATCACCGATCTCGCCCGGTTGAAAGACCAAGTGGGTAAAGGAAACGAAGTCCCGCCTATACCGTCAACGGAGTCACAATGTGTTAAGGGAGTAAATTATCCATTTTATCAAAATTCACTTACGGAGCAACCGCCACCAGAATACCGCACTGTAGCAACAACCAAATTATCAAAATGTAACACGAACTTAACGGTTCGATACGTCGCGCGCAAGTGAGACACTGGTGAGAAGGTCAACATAATCCCAGTGTACACACCGAAGGAGGGGATAAACTATCGCATGATAATTGTTCTAAATTTTTGACAGTCTCTCGATCACATTCAAATATGTATCCGGCAAACCCTCCGCGTCAGTCTGCAAATTTAACCCGTTCGCCTGCCTTTTTATGCATATCATCTCCGAAACTAAACGTTTATAATAATAGGGTTCATTGTCTAAAATTTCGACGTTCTTCCAGTCAAATTCATGACTACATTCCAATCTATGCTCGGTTATGACAGAATGATTCGGAGTACTCCAATTAATATGATTACGATGCTCCTTGATTCTTGTTTGTAATTGCCTACTAGTCTGGCCCACATAAGAAGCGTCGCAATCACTACAATCAATCTTATATACTACGTTACATTTATTAGCCCGTGGGAGACTATCCTTATGCGCTTTGATGAATGTGCGCATCTTATTTAAGCTGTTATACGACAGTCTCACATTCAAATCACGCGTGGCGTTCTTAAATTTCTCTGTAATCGTAGGGAAACGTTCGTTAATATATTCATTTATTTTTACAAATTGTTTGCGCTTTGACTACTGCGCTTGGCTCTAATTGCCTCACCTACTCATATTGTTTTAGTCTAGAGAGCCTATACTTCCTTTTATTATAATTATTCCTTTTTTTATAGATTTGCGTGATAAATTTGGAGGAATATTTTTATTAGAAGATACGTTATCAAAAAACAAATATTCTATTATTCAAAATTTCTAATGTGAAAAAATGTTCTTCATATATAAAATAATGTAAAATTTTCGCTATGTCATATTTGCATATGCCCTCGAAAATATCATGCATTGGGTCAACTGAAATATTATTGATGACATAAAAATTTGGTATTAAATTAAATATACATTCTTCTTAAATACCAAAAGATTGATCATGTAAATGAAACAAATAATTTTCTTTTGTTCTTAGCTTACTAACATTTTCAACAGACTGCTTTTTTAAATTAGAAATAGCAAATTCTACAACAATAGTTTGCTTTAAAACTTCGCGGATATCCTAAAATAGTATTTAAACCTAAATTATCTCCAACGATGAAAGCGAGAATAAAAAATACTTTATGTTGTTGTTTTTTATGGAAATAATTATTCCATTTTCTTGCAAGTCTATAATTTGATTTACAACATGTTGAAAAATTTTTTTATTACCTAAAAGTTTATGGTCTTGATAATTATGAATTTGAACTAAAAAAATTTTTTTTATCATACTTAAAAATTCATAAGGTAATCCGAGAATAGAAGCATAAACTACACCAATTTTATGAATACATTTTCGTGATCCTAAAGGATTATTTATTTCTATATCATCAAAATATAGAACTAAAGGAAGTAAAATTCTATTTTCTCTTTTGTTTTCAATTGTTTTCCAATATTTACTATAAAAAAAATACTGACTATTCTTACATTCTTCTATATGCGATAGGATTGAAGAATAAACGTTTGGAAGTTCCAGAAATGTTTGTATAACTTGCTTTAAAGGAACAATACTTAATGTACTATTATGCAATACAGTTTTTACTCTTTTATTAAATCTTCCAGATATTAAATACGACCTTACTATGATTTGTGATGGTAAAAATAAACAGTTAATATTTTTTAAGTATGCAAATGTTAAATGTGCGCTTTTAAACATTTTCAAGCCGTTTTTTATAATATTTAACATGGCATTAAATCCTCATTCTTATTAAATTTGTAAGAAATAATTGCTAGAAGATTTAATAAATAAGAATTATTTATTTCATTTATGATATTATGAACAGCTTTTCTTATTATTGCATAATAATTTTTTAATCAAAAATACTATTATTTTTACTTATTTCAAATAAAATTATTTTATACTTTATTTTTATTTTATAAAAACTTATTTTTTACTTGTTTAAAATAATATTTTTTTCATCTAAGGAACATTAACATGATTTTCAAAATGATAAAAAAATTTCATATATTGCAGTATATAATATACGTATAAAGAATAAAAAACTTACTTTTTTCTTTTATGAAAGATGACAATCATCGTCGCTTTTAGATAAAATTCTCTTATAATTCTCCTTCCAGTAGGTCAAAAATATGCTTCTATCACCAATGAGAGGTATTAAATCTGTAATGAGCTGTTCGTCAAGATTCTTCAGTACAGATTTAGTAATTCTATTTCTTAAAACAGAAGAAAGATATAGGCTACGATTACACCCTGAATTTAGGCTGCGGCCTATATCTCAAATTCGACCTAAATTATTTAGGCCGCTTGCTGTAAACACTGGCTACGTTTATATCCTGAATTTAGGCCGCGGCTTATACCTCAAATTTGACCTAAATTATTTAGGCCGCCTGCTGTAAACACTTGATAGGCGACCGGACCTGGCTTCAGGTCAGGCCGCGTATTTTAGTGACCCGACCTGAAATAGGCCGTTATCTTTTACGATGTAAAATCACGCAATCACGCGCGACGCGTCCTAAAAGCTTTATTTGCTTGTTTGGATTCGCTGCAATTCAGGGCGATCCCAAATACGATTCCGTCAATTTTTAGGTCTCTTTCGGTGTAAACGAATGATGACTAGACCTACTTCGGGTCACAATATAGGTCAGGGCGCGATCAGGTCGCTGGGTGTAAACGTAGCCACTTGATAGGCGACCGGACCTGGCTTCAGGTCAGGCCGCGTATTTTAGTGACCCGACCTGAAATAGGCCGTTATCATTTGCGGTGTAAACGCGCGACACACCCTAAAAGCTTTATTTGCTTGTTTGGATTTGCTGCAGTTTCAGAGTGACAAGAGCCATCAAGCGATTTATTTAGAAAATGAATAAGAAGTCATGTTCGAAAAGTTTTTCCAAAAGTTCATGTTCAGCAACTGCTGCTGTTCCTGTTCCTGTTCGTGCCCCTGTTCCTGTTCCTGCTGCTGTTCCTGTTCCTGTTCGTGATGGTGATGGGATGATTGGAGATAAAATTTTAAATGAGCAAATCAAAGAAAGTTCGCATCAGTCATCGAAAAGAACGAAATCGGAAAAAGTTAAAGGATTGAACTGGACAGACATCGAAACACAGATTTTTATTGAATTATGCATCGAAAAACGAATAATTCAATTAATGGACGGGAAGCGCCATAAGCATATAGATATATACAAATCACTAGAACCTAACATGAAAGAAATGGGTTTTATTAAAACTGGCGCATAAATGAAAACTAAATTGAAGCATTTGAAAGAGGCATACTTTAAATGTAAACGAAATAACAGCGTTAGCGGTGCCGCTCGTATGAGCTTTCAATTTTATGATGCAATGGACCAACTTCTTGGCGGAAGGCCATCCGTTGAAGCAATTAATAATCACGGCATCGATTCATCTAGTGCCCAAGATGCCAATAATCAAAGTAAGAAGAAACTTATTTGTATTAACTTTGATTATTATTTAGTTATCTTGTTCTTTATTAATACAATATATTTATACTTTTCAGTATTGCCTGTGGATGAAGCAGAAAATTTGGAAGATTCTTTAATTAATAATGTAGAAGTAGAAATAGAAGAAATGGAAGGAGAAAAAGAAAATATAAAATCTAATAAAAAAACAAGTGGTTAGTATATATTTTTATATTATATATATATAGAATATAAAAAATATATATATATGAAAAACTTCTCCTTTTCGATATATACAGGGTATAGACCATTTTAATCAATCCACGCGAATATCTCGAAAAGGAGAAGTTTTTCAAAAAAATGTTTTATACAAAAGTTTCTTGATTTCGAGGGGGACATAACGATATACCATAATATGAGGGGTTCCATTTAAGAAATTGAAGGCGACCTTATGTCTCCTTCGAAGCCATAAACCTTTTTTCTGAAAGATTTTTTTGAAAAACTCTTTTTCGAGATATTTGCGTGGATTGATTAAAATGGTCCACACACCCTGGATATATATATATATATATACAGGGTGTTCCTTAAAGACCGCGCACTAACTACATAGCGTTATTCCTTATCAAAAATTGAGTCGAAAAGTCCCGAACCATTTTTTTCTATAATGCTTTACCAAGCTGTAATTATTGAGTAAAGTTAATCCAATCAGCGCCGACCTTTAGCCGAGCGCACATCAGTGAGCCACGCGCCTGGTAGTGTGCGTGAGCGCTCCGCCGCTACGTTCAACGCTACGCGGCGGTGACGCGCGGCCCGGCCGCGGCGGTGCTGCGTCTTCGCGCGCGTCGCATGGAATATTCTTACGCATCGTAATAATAGAAATAATTTTTTCTTGCACTAAGAATTACATGTTACTTCCGTCAGAAGTATCTTCTTACAGAAAATTTCGATAACAAATAGAACTCTCGCCAAGACATAAACCATCTTCAACACATAAAGATTTAAACAAATACAAAAAAATAAACTGTATTTTACAAAAATTATTTTCTAAACAATCCGTTTTGTTAGATATCTCTGCGTTAATTGAAATTAAATTTTGAAACATAGCACTTATTCAATCTTTCTACGAGATTCACCTAGTTACTCAGAAGTAATAAATTTTTTAAGAGAAATAACAATTAGATATTTAAATATTCTTATGCTTAAAAGAAAATACGTAAAGCGTATTAAAAAATAGAGAAAGATTTCTTCCTTTATGAGAAAACGATTTATCTTAAGTCAAGAATAACGCTTTTCAGATGTACAATTTGAAACTTAAGGTAAATGAGAGCAAAACGCCGATTTTATAGCGAATAATAAGTCGCTCATTTGCTGCAACAATGACAAAACTCAAAAATCGCTCTTTTTGAGTTATTCGTACAGGGAAAAAGGTTGTTACATGTACTATTCACATTTAAATCGGTTTCACGAACTCACCCGAGAGAACAGTTGTGTCGCTATTGTGCCATATCATGTAGGTTGCAATACTGTCTTATCTCAGTCAATCTCAGTTGTCATTTTGTCGTGTAGTGAGAACATCGTAAAAGTTGCAAAAAGAGTAACTTGCCAATACGGTATTTTAAAATTCTCATAGAAAGTTATAACAACTCAAAACTTTAAAACGTGTCTCCTGAAAAATCACAATTTTTTAGTTATGTCACTGTTGCAGCAAATGGGCGAATAAATAATAACACATTTAATAATTTAAAACAAAATACAATTCAAATGTATCGTATTTCGGTCTTAGTTTAGACTTTCTTCAGTATAATATTTCGCAATTATCATAAAGCAAATCACGTGACTAACTGCTGCCTTTTAAATAAAATGAGATTACAAAGTTAGCTGCAATTCGTATAAGTTTTTTTCATAAAGATGTAAAATTCACTTACCAGACGGTCAATCTCGTGATAATCAACATATTACTAAATGTTATTAAATGTGTTATTATTTATTCGCCCATTTGCTGCAACAGTGACATAACTAAAAAATTGTGATTTTTCAGGAGACACGTTTTAATGTTTTGAGTTGTTATAACTTTCTATGAGAATTTTAAAATACCGTATTGGCAAGTTACTCTTTTTGCAACTTTTACGATGTTCTCACTACACGACAAAATGACAACTGAGATTGACTGAGATAAGACAGTATTGCAACCTACATAATTCACTAAATGATATGGCACAATAGCGACACAACTGTTCTCTCGGGTGAGTTCGTGAAATCGATTTAAATGTGAATAGTACATGTAACAACCTTTTTCCCTGTACGAATAACTCAAAAAGAGCGATTTTTGAGTTTTGTCATTGTTGCAGCAAATGAGCGACTTATTATTCGCTATAAAATCGGCGTTTTGCTCTCATTTACCTTAAGTTTCAAATTGTACATCTGAAAAGCGTTATTCTTGACTTAAGATAAATCGTTTTCTCATAAAGGAAGAAATCTTTCTCTATTTTTTAATACGCTTTACGTATTTTCTTTTAAGCATAAGAATATTTAAATATCTAATTGTTATTTCTCTTAAAAAATTTATTACTTCTGAGTAACTAGGTGAATCTCGTAGAAAGATTGAATAAGTGCTATGTTTCAAAATTTAATTTCAATTAACGCAGAGATATCTAACGAAACGGATTGTTTAGAAAATAATTTTTGTAAAATACACAGTTTATTTTTTTGTATTTGTTTAAATCTTCATGTGTTGAAGATGGTTTATGTCTTGGCGAGAGTTCTATTTGTTATCGAAATTTTCTGTAAGAAGATACTTCTGACAGAAGTAACATGTAATTCTTAGTGCAAGAAAAAATTATTTCTATTATTACGATGCGTAAGAATATTCCATGCGACGCGCGCGAAGACGCAGCACCGCCGCGGCCGGGCCGCGCGTCACCGCCGCGTAGCGTTGAACGTAGCGGCGGAGCGCTCACGCACACTACCAGGCGCGTGGCTCACTGACGTGCGCCCGGCTAAAGGTCGGCGCTGATTGGATTGACTTTACTCAATAATTACAGCTTGGTAAAGCATTATAGAAAAAAATGGTTCGGGACTTTTCGACTCAATTTTTGATAAGGAATAACGCTATGTAGTTAGTGCGCGGTCTTTAAGGAATACCCTGTATATATATATATATATATATATATATATATATATATATATTTTTTTTTTTATAGCTATTTCAGCTAGTTTACATAATATTGTTTTTTAATACAAAAACGGGCGATAATTGCAGTTTTTATTTTCAGGGCGGTATACACAGGTGAAATTGGCGCAGAACTTCGCAGAAGTTTTTGCTAAATGTCAGGCACAGCAAATGCAAGGAGTAATTGAAAAACAAATGGAAATGTTTAATGAGTCCACGCAGGCGCAAATGATGTCTCAACGTCAGTGGGAAAAGGAAATGTTAGAGTAGGAACATGATCATCAACTTAAAATGTTAAATAATTTTATGGTAGGAATGCAAGCAATGCAACATGGGAACAACTTTCAGCAACCGTATCCAGGCAATTTTCATGAAAATTATCCTCGTCCACCATTCTCGTCGACTCCAATTCCTTTTCATTCATCTGCCCCATTCATAAATTCATGTGGCTTACCAGAACCATTTCCCCCAATATCAACGTCATCTTCATCGTCAATATACACAACTTCATCTTTACCTTCATCATCTTATGGACATTCTTTTCAGACAAGTACTCCAATGTCTTCACCACAATTAACTTCGCGTTCATTTGATTTAAATAATATGAAGTAAATATACATGTATAAATAAAAAACTATATTTATTGTATTCTCTGTTTATTTTAATAACGTACAATAATTATCGTAACATACTTTTACGAAGCGGGTAATGCGTCGACAGGTAGTCTGTCAAATGCTGACGAATACGTGATCCAGTGATGTCGTCACGTTCCTGATTACCCATATCCATTGGCTGTTGATATATTATTTGTGCTTCAGCCACATCATTAAGCCATTGCTGAATAAATGTTTCATTTTTTGTTTCTAACAAATTTTGCAAAATGCAACAAGCACTCGTAATGTTTGGAACGAACAAGTAATTAACATCAATCCTTTTTAAAAGTATCCTCCAACGTCCTTTCAACCGCCCAAATGCCATTTCTATTGCCACCCTCGCTGAATTGAGATAAACATTGAAAGACTCCTGTTCGGCTGTAACCGTACCAGGATAGCCTTTCATTACCCATGGCAATAAAAGTGGGTATGCTGGGTCTCCGACGATAAAATATGGTACTTCTAAGCCATTGATATTTCGCGTGTTCTAAAATATAAATTATAAAATAATATTCAGACATGTGATAAGGTATAATTAAAAATATATATTAATTGTTACTTTACGACTTTACCTGGGGAATAATATTTTTAACACTCCTGTATAAATTGGAGTCTTTAAATACTGCAGCATCATGAGTATTTCCAGGGTGGCGAATACAAATATCTCTAAATCTCTACATAAGAAGATTTATTAATTATGACCTGCAGTATCATTTAATTGTGATTAATACAAATTGTAAATAATACACACCTGCATTTGTCATCGACAACTGCCTGTAAATTAAAAGAAGGCCAACTCTTACGGTTAACGTAATCCCGATAACCCTCTGACGGTGCTAATATGGGTATATGAGAACCGTCGATGCATCCGATAATTTGCGGTATGTGGGAAATTCTCTCAAAACGTGATGCTATTTCAGAAGCTTCAACTTCATTTGGCATTCGCAGAAAATCTGGCATTATCAATTCATTGATCGCATTTACAACTCGATACAAACATTTTTTTACAGTGGACTTATGGATGCCAAACGTTTCCAACTATCCGATACTCTGCGCAACTTGCCATTTTATATAATGCAACAGCGACTTGTTTCTGAACTGATAACGGTTCTCTTGATTTCAATAAAAGAGGCTTTGGCTCTAAATTCGGTTGTAACAACGAACACAGATAATCAAATGTATCCTTTCGCATTCGAAAACTTTCTAGCCAATCTGAATCAGTGTACGTCGTCAGAACAATTTCACTCCAAAAATGATTACTCCTCGGTTTCATCCATATACTTCTTTCAACTTTTATTGCATTTAAATACGTTTCCAAAATGTAATTCATTAGTAACATGCGTGCATAATGTGTAAACATTGCTATTTGGAGCCTCTGCAATCGTTTAATTTTGTCCCACATCTGTCTTCTTTTACGCACTATATTCATAAAAAGAAGATTTCTTCTTCTATTATTTTCAAAAGTAAATTGGTAATAAAACTGTATAAAATACTTCTCGGGTGTCATTATATAAAATTAATGAACTTGATTCGAACTTAATGTTTCCACACTTGTTAATCGTCAAACTGTCAACGATAAAAATATCTAAAGGCGTAACTTCAGACTGAGCTGTCAAATAAGGTAAGATTCAGAGCGATCCCAAATACGATCCCGTCAATTTTTAGGTCTCTTTCGGTGTAAACGAATGATGACTAGACCTACTTCGATTCACAATATAGGTCAGGCCGTGATCAGGTCGCTGGGTGTAAACGTAGCCATATAATTTGAGAAAATAATAATTTTTATACATTTTTAATTAAGAGAAACATTGGTTATTTTGATTTAAACAAGTTATAGACTGACAATAGTAAAGAATAGACCCATAAATTAATAAAATTAATCAAAGGTAAAATGATTCCTATGTCGATTTGTATTGCTAGTTAAAAAGCACCCAATACAATAAGCATTTCTCCATTCAGGATGTAAAATCTTTTTAGTACAAATTTAACATAATAGAGCTAATTTTTTAATTTTATTTATTACATTTAATCTCTTTTAGAAAAATCATTGTAAAATTAATATTAATAGTTGCAAATTTCCTATCAACTACCTAATTAAAAATAATGATAATGAAATTTTGGCAATTGTGAACATTGATTTTGTTGTATATCGATGTGATAATTAACTGATATTTTACATATTGCAATGTATACGTATGATTAAACACGTTTAATAATCTTACATTAAAAAGTTTGATATTAATTTTGAAAAAACATAAATCACAAAAGTAATTAAAAAATGTGTGTGTGTGTGTGTGTGTGTGTGTGTGAGAAACTAAAAATAATTTTTGAAAAATATTAGAAAGATAATGAAGATGGTTATGTATAGTAAAAATCTACAAATTATGAGACTCACAAAAGGCATTCACGCATTATTAGAAGGTATTATAGCCAAAAAAATACAGGCCTATTCTCTGCAATAACTTACTTTCAAAGTCATCTGCGAGATGTTCTAGATGTAGATCCTTTAATATTTGCTTTATTTCATCGTCTGCCATGTCCCCATACAGCACAAAATGTTTTCAAAAAATATTTCTAAATATTTCTATAAAAATATTGCGAGAAACGTTTTAAAATGGTTTTAGGAATATTTTAAAATGATAGAGGATGTAGATGCTATGTTTGCAGCATTGCACAATAAATGTTTTCTCGTCTTGAAACTGAGACTCAACGAGTGAATGCTCTAAAACAAAGTCATTGTTATGTAGGACCCAACTCATATATTATAGGCGTAGATGAGAAAATCAAAAAAGTGAGAGGTAACTTGATTTTGACACCAGTTGAATTGACTGGTCAATTTATTTCTATAAAACGTATCTTGAAACAATTTTTGGAATTGCCTCTAATGTCTTTAATGCCATAATGAGCAATGTTAAAAATCTTAAAAATTCTGAGTCTAACAAATGTCATGCAAAGTCCTCTGTGGAGAAACATATAGAGCAAAATTATTTTGAAAATCATACTGTTCTGCCTCTAGATGTGTATTTTGATGACGTGGAACCTGATAATCAAACAGGTTTCCATGCAGGTGACCATAGCTTGTGAATAATCTATTATCGCATCTCATGCGATAATAGATACCCACAATATTTGCTTTCTTTATTAGAAAATATTTTTGTTGCCTGTATTTTTCTAAGTGATCATAGGAATGGTCATAATAGAGAGGTATTTGCACCTGTCATTGATGAACTAAAGGATCTAGAAACAAATGGTATTGTCGTTCAAACAGAATCAGAGCATACCATTTATTTTGCCCTGTGTCACATTCTAGGAGATAATTTAGGGCAACATGCCGTAACTGACTTTGTGGAATCATTTAATGCAGATTATTATTGCAGATTTTGTAAGGAGCATAAAAATATCATGAGAAGACAATTGAGAGAGAATATTCTGGCACTTTGCGATAAAATTAATTATGAAGATGATGTACTAAGTAATAATGTTTCTCAAATAGGACTCAAGACTCGTTGTATATGGCACGTTCTGAACTCTTACAATGTCACTGAGAATCTTGTGTACGATTTAATACATAATTTTTTTGAAGGAGTGTGTCATTATGTGCTATACTCATGTGCTATAGTGGACTACCTTATCAATCATATAGGTTTTCTCAATCTTAAGATTCTGAATGATCATGTTCAGAACTTTAATTATGGTGATTCAAGTGACAAGCCCTCACTTATTACTGCAGATCAAATTCGCAATCAAAACTTAAAATTGTCTGCATCTGAAATGATGTTTTTTGTACATCACTTCGGTTAAATAATTGGGGATTTGGTGCCAGAGCATGATGAAGCTTGGAGACTGTACACAGTTCTTGCTAGAATACTAGACATTGTGATAGCTCCATATGTTAAATGACAGTTAACTGAGTACCTTTCAACTTTAAGTGCCGAACATCATGAGATGTATTGTAGACTTTTTAATAAGACCTTGAAACCTAAACATCATTTTATGTTGCACTATTCCCGTATCATGAATTTGATAGAACCAATGATAAATATCTGGTCAATGAGACCAGAAGGAAAGCATCACCCTCATAAAGAGAGTAGCGGATAACATGAGTTGCCGTAAAAATCTACCTCTTTCAATTGCAAAAAGAAATGCACTTGCATGTTGTGCAAGGATCCCGATCGGGTAAGCGAGGTTTCTCAAATGACGTTAAATACCATCCAAAGGAACGCAGACTAGTAAATTGTGAGAACTTTGAAATGTTTCAAAATATTTTACGTGATGAATTGAGACATTCACTTGCAGTCAAAGAAGTAGTCATTTGTGGAACCTGCTACAAATCTAACATAATCCTTATTATTAATTACGAAGAGAACTTGCCTCTTGTTGGAAACTTGTGTTAAATAGTGAGACCCTCTTTCTTTTGTCAGGGTTGCGGACCGTTAGTTTCAACGAACACTTGCACTCCTATGAAATTAGGCCTACTGCGGAATGGTTTCTGGTTGAGTACAGAGACCTTGTATCTTTTTATCTGTCTATTGCTCATGTGGGGTCTGATGGGAACACTTATGTGACTTTTATATTGTATAGTTATAGTTGTAAGATTATTTGTATAAGTGATTTATGTACCTTTTATTTCAATGTTTATAGAGTTGTATGTTATTTGACAGATATTTTGTATGAGAATTATACAAAACACATTGCATATTCCACTTGTCTACTTTTAGCATTTTGTATTTTCTTTCCATCTTTTTAGCTTAAATACAATGAAAGAAGTAAAGAACTACACAGGAATTAAGAATAAAGGAATTAAAAATAAAATATTTAAATAAAATAAGGATAAGAAATATCCTTATCTTATTAAAGTCTTTATTCTTAAATCTTTATTTCCCCCTTTTTGTGTAATTCCTTATTTTTTTCATTGTATTTTAACTCTTAGAAGAGTGCCCTTTTTTAACGCATTTAAAGGATATATATACTAAAGGATATATAATATATTATTAGAATATATTCTATTATTAAGCTACTTACTCATATTAGAGGTATCTAGTATGTATATTCTAATTCATTAGAATATTTCATTATACTACCTGTTAGAGGAAAATCCTCTCACCTTTAAGATATTGTACTTGGTGCTCATTTTAGTGGGAAATACTCTGTAGTTTATTGGATTATTCTATAATGTAGAATATAAATGATTTTTTCCGTGTGGACATATTTCATATGTCATATACAATTGTAGGGGAGACCGGGGCAAACTCGACACAATTTTTTCAAAAACAATTTTCAACAATTAATTAAAATTTTCAAGCAAATTTAATGGTACACATATAAAGAGTGTTTCTTCAGGTACAAAATTGCTTAAAGAAGTTTTGCTGTACGTCGCTTAGTTTTGCCCCCAGGAAAGGAAAAGTAACGCGAAGACAAATTTTCAAATTGAAAAATGCCGGGGCAAACTCGACATTTTGCCTGATCGACACAATTTGATCTGGAACTTATTTCTTATTGTCTAAAACTAAACTACATTGTTTATCGTGTATTTAAAAAGTACAAAAATTCGGAATTAAGTAAAACAATCATTGGAAATAATGAGAACAAAAATTATTGAACATTCAATTATTTTCATCTAAACTCATGTCTGAAAAACAATTTATGCAAGTAAATTCGCGATTAGACGTGCGCACACATTTGTCATGGGCCATATAGCTGCATGACAAGCATTGTTTGTTATTAGGAGCCGATAAAACGGCATGGTGTCGACTTTGCGAACGTCGTTTTTCACTTTTGTCGCTCCAAAAATATAAAAATTTTGAAAATATGCAAAAACTATTATCGGATTCGTATAAAGCATCGAATTTCCCATCAAAATCATTTACCGATAGATTCGCAAGAGTAAAGCTCGATGAAAGAGTAGAAATTTTCGAGAGATCAGAAAAGTTACTTTTCACCATTAAAAACGCTTATGTCGCGCTAAAAATTACACCATAACTCAGAATGTCACCAAATTCTGTTGATAATACTGGCACATAAAGACGCATTTACAGTAGGAAAGGCAAGTTTCTACGATAGATTTAAATTGGCAAAAAGCCTAGTGTTAAGTTTGCCCCGGTGTCGAGTTTGCCCCGGTCTCCCCTATATATTTATATATGTTTTTATATAAAAATTTTTTACTGGGTACTACGCAAATTTATGACTAAAATTTAAAGTATATTTAAAGTATTTTTTTGTCAGTAAATATACATATACTAATAAAAAATTTTTTTTCTTTATTTTAGTAAATGCACTAAGAAAAAAATTTGTTAATCGCAAAAAATATTTAGTCCGATACGAGTAACTGAACATTTTAATTAGTTTAACTAAACATTAGTTGAATTAATTAATTCTTGATTACAAAATTTTAAAGGTTGATGGATGCACTACCTTTTTTAGTGCAACTTAATAATTGTTGAAACATACTAATGTTTAGTTAACTAATTAACATGTATAGTTGCTCGTATCGGACTAAATATTTTTTGGAGTTAACAAATTTTCTTTCTCAGTGTGGAGTCACAGTGTTGTATGCAAACTATTTACTAATATTTATTAAAATGCAGAACATTTTTTCACAGTATAGTGAAAATTCGTACAAGAAGAAGGAAGCAAAAAGGTCTGAAAGAGCCGTTCCTGTGTCGACCACCCACCCACCCAGTTACGAAAAGCATTGCTGACAACCACAACAATATGAAACTCAACGCAACTTCCTTCGTACCTTCTTTCGTTATTCGTCTTTCCATCGTCATGCTCGTGATCTTCGTCGTCAACGTAAAGGCTAAACGTGAGTAACTTACAAATAAAGTTGTTTTATAAATTATTTTGATTCTTCATTATGTTGTTATTTCTGATTTAACTATTTTATTCACGTTTTCATTGTTTCGCAATCGTTTTCACTAATTTTTAATTATTTTTTGTTTTTTCATAGAGGAAGCTTTGTGATGGTGGCAAAATTTTTTTTCGAGATTTTTATGGAAATAGGTTTAGAATGTTCCA
Source organism: Temnothorax rugatulus (assembly GCA_035220575.1). NCBI lineage: Eukaryota > Metazoa > Arthropoda > Insecta > Hymenoptera > Formicidae > Temnothorax > Temnothorax rugatulus. The sequence goes on along the minus strand of JASTWL010000399.1, from coordinate 24,182 downwards.
AAATGTCGAGAAATCACATTAGTAGAAAATGTCCGGAAGTATGTGTGTGTGTGTGTGTGTGTGTACGGATTTTTTTGTATACGTATCTACTTCTACAATTTTTTAGATACCAGGTTGAAATTTTGAACACAAATAGAGTATCATAGAAAGTATGTTCTCCTTTAATTTTCTTAAAATCCGTCGACCGATATGGATTTTAAGGGGATTTTCATTTTTCACAAAAGTGTGTTTTACGCTGTAGCTTTCTCAATATTTGAGATATCGGTCTATTTTTAATTCTGTTGTATTCTTTAGTCTTTTCTACCCCTATTTCATACATAATTAATAATTAGTTTGTGTAAACAAAGACGTTTTCAAATTGTTTAAACAATACTATTATAAACAAATTATTTTTAACTATTTTGTTCACTAAAAATTGTTTACAAGAACTAATTAATCAGTTTGTAAACAATGACGTTTTCAAATTGTTTAAACAATATTATCATAAACAAATTATTTTCAACTATTTTGTTCACTAAAAAATTGTTTAAACAATACTATCAAAAACAAATTATTAACTATTTTGTTCACTAAAAATTCATATTGTTCCTTTATAATGGTAACTGCATTGATCCGAAAGTGATATCTTTGCTGGTCTGACTTCAGGCTTCTAAGGATTGAAACGCCGAAACTGTCCATTTTTTGACATTTTGCCGGAGGAAATATTTGTTCAGTGACTCAAAAAGTACAACATATTAAAAATTCAGCCATTTTCACCAGGGCCCAAAATCACGTGGTTTAGTGCGGGGTCTTTTGAAACTTGCACATTTTACTTCCTATGTACGAATTCTTCGTAACTTCAAACGGTTATAGCTCAAAAACTAATCAGCCAAATTTTAAAGAATTATATATAAAATGGAGGTAAAAAAGACTGAAGAATATAATACACTGGGCAACAAAATTATCGCAACAAAAATTTACGTCAAAAATTTGCCCCACTTCAAATAAGCATAACTCCGCGAAAAATTGTCATATCTAAAAGATTTTTTTTCATTTTAAAGAGTAAAGTCTGTACTTTAAGGAACCATTGTTAGATTTTGAATTTAGCCTCCCCCTCTCCCGCCGTTCTTCCAAAAGTAAGGACGTGTTACGTCTCCAAAAAATTGCGTACTTTGAGTCAAAGTCTTTGACATGCACATTCTACGGAATAGAATGAATTTTTGTCGTAACTATCATGGCAACCGTCGTAAAATATGGACTTTTCCCTGCAAATTAAAAAAAAATTAAGTCTAGTTTTATATAAGTATTTAAAAAATTATTTTAAAGTAGAAATAAAAAATTAATATATAAATTAAAAAATGGAACAAAATGGAAAAATTAAGAAACATCCAATTAGTAGGGATCATCTTAATAAAAAATTTAACGCTCTTATACAGTTCACGCGGTGTCGTTTTACAGAATCGTACGGTGCTGTTGATCGATTGGGCACGAATAAAACGACGCACGAAAACGATCGTCACTTAGTCCACTCAGACGACAACGACGTGGAAGACAAAAGTTTCGAAATCTACAGGCCGAATCACTCGAATCTGAGGAATTTTATTTTATATTTCACCCCGATGGGTATCTTTTTTGTACTCTTTATCTACCTAATATATCGATATCATCGACGAGCCAGACGACTTCCGACGGTGTGCTATGCACAACGAGCTGAAACAACGGAGAGTCCGCCGCCGCCTTATCACTTATACGGTCCGCCTTCTTACGATTCTGTCTACTACGGCGAGATGTTGGACACGATGATTTAAAAGTACGTAAAATCTTTTATAAAATTATTTAACATCAAACTTTTGATCATTTCTCTCTGACTTGGCTCCACTACCGTTAAACTAGACACATTAGTGTGGAATGAACCTCGCTTCTCCTTGCAAACCTAATTTTTTAAGGGGACGGAACCTACTCTGCCTCCACGCATACACTTTCCACGCGAAACGAGGTGCCACATGGGTTTACAACTTTCCACGCGTGAGAATCCCACGCATGTACTTTGCAAGGCACACTATGTGTCTAGTTTGTACAATTCATAAAATAATTGATTACAACGACAAATCGACAGCAACATTCCTCAAGAATTTTATCCAACAAAGCGCAAATAAATTAATAAAATCATCGTAACTAAAACCAAAGATAATAAATACATAATTCATAATTAATATTTATAACGACAGATTGACAGCAACAATCCTCAAGAATTTTTATATATCCAACAAAGCGCTAATAAATTAATAAAGTTGTTGCAACTAAAAACAAAGATCATTTTTGGATGGGGAAATTTTTTCCGGGGGGATTTTTTCGGAGGGAATTTTTCGGGGAGATTTTTGGATGGGGAGATTTTTTCCGGGGAGATTTTCCCGGGAGCTTATTTCCGGGGAGAATTTTTCCGGGGAGATTTCTTCCTAGAACCGAAAAATTGGGTTCAAGTAAAACAGAGAATACTTTGTATTTATACTTTTTAAATTATAAAATTGTACATATGTATACTTTTCAATATACTAACTATTCTCTGCTTTAACAAATTGTTTCTGTTACAAATATTAAGCATTTCCACACGAAGTGAGGAAAGAAAAAACGGGTTTTTAACTTTCCACGCGAATCTCGAGGTCCACCCTCACTCGTCTCTCCCCCACCTACATGTGTACTGTCTATACACATACCAGCAAATTACTTCCGCCTTTAGCACTGACACAAACTGGCAAATTTCTCAAACTTTTTCGTTAATAACGTTTTAACAAACAATGACCGAGGGCTAAAACCTTCTGAAGATTACTCAGAAGGGTGACCTTAACAACATATGTTAAGGTCAAGGTCGTCGGAAGGTGGTCTCCTATACTGCATAATTACCGTAATGATCTGTAATGTTTTCACAATATACCTGCAATATACCTGTTTTGGAGTATTTTTTTCTACAATTTAGATCAAGATAAAGTAACAAGAAATTAGATTACAACGTTTTCACTTTTAAGAGTAGCTTTTGCATGTAGAGGTAGTTTAAAGGGTAGAAAAATTGTGAAAAATTTTTTACATATTTATTTATATACATATTTATATTTGATATCTGCTAACTTCAATCCACCATGAGTCAAGTGTGTTAAAAAATTCTTGCAATAAAGTCAGCCGTTAAAGGGTTAAAATAAAATCTCGATAGGTCAAAAACTATATATGAAATTTTTCGGAAATTGCAAAACAATTTTTTAGATTCCCGCGCGTATAATACTTCAATTTTCGTTCCAATAGAAAATTTGTTCCTCAGCAGTTTCCGAGAAATAAAATACATTCTCCGCGAGAAAGTTTCTAAGGATTATTATGCTTGTCAACAGACACTAAATAGTTAGCGATGACATTTTCGAGTATGACAATTTTGATCGCATCAGCATATATAATATGTTTTGACAAGAACACCAATATCTTTTGTGCAGACCTAACCACATTTAGTGAAATACTTTATCATAATCCAAATTACTATCTTGATTACGCAAATATCTCGTGCGACTAATGCCAATAATTAATTTTATTAACAGGTGGTTGCGCAACGTTCGGGCACTCTTGTTACGGCGATCATGGCAAAAGATTCGATTCGACTCTTGTTCTGCGCAACACTTTACAAGACCATGCCATCAGTCAGAATGTTGAAGAAACACTATCACCGAGTGACAAATTATTTTACGTTCTTCCGAACAATGATGAGTTACCGGAACCATCTTAGGCTTTCATAGAAACTGACGGAGACGACATAAAAGACGATCAGCAAGACGACGTTATACTTCTATCTGCTGTATTGAAACGATGGGTACGTGTGTTTCTATAACGGATGAGTATTGAGATAAAATAGGATATAAAAACTGGTCTAGGAAACAAAAAGTTCTCTAAAATAGCAGAAGTCTAACGACTAAAAAATAAGAAATATTCTTGCGTTAGTAGAGACTCTACTTTGTGCTAGTTACAAGTTGTACAAAACTATATAGAAATAAGAAAGAATATTTTAGCTATTTAAATGGCAATGCACGAGACACGAAACAACAAGGACAAAAATATCTAATAAGGCTGTATTTTTCAGATGGCGTTGCATCCTCGCTCACCGAGAACCAGACTACATGGTCGAGTTTTTACTGTTGGAAACAATCAATCTCATACTGTAATCTACGTTGGCAACACTCATTATTCCTTTGGTTGTAAGAGGTTGTCAACACTAGTTCTTTTCCGGTTTCGTTCTCTATGCTTTTCACTTTTGTTCTGTTCGCAAAGACGTTCACTACGCCACGTTATACTATTGTAATAAAACTTATACGTTCTTCAAAGTACTAAGGTGTTCAAGTTTTCACCACGGCCTCAACATTTACCTTTAATATCCGCTATATTAACTCTGCCATTTTTAATTTATCAACTTTGACATCAGATTAGTTTTCAGCGACCTAAAAAACCTTGAATTCAAAAATTAGAATAACATAATTAAAAAATACTTCATCCATCCTTAATAGCTATGTAAATCGCAATTTTGACGCAATAGACTCTACGTTGATCATTAATATCTTTTTAACCACCTAAGCGACACGAAAATTCTTTTTAAGAACCGAAAATCCTGACAACACTTAATTTTGATTGTAATTAAACTTCTTCGATACATCACAAAATAGCTCATATTTTTGCAACTTTAACTGCATCTCAAAATTGTGACGTGATAGAGCAATTTGGCAAACGGGATCGTTTTCTGCGTCCAAAAAATTATTGAATGCTGCAAGATTCCTTCTTGTGCTTTTTTTGTTGTACAGTATAATCATATAATATTATACAAAATATTATATAAAATATTGTAGTAAGCGCGGATGCCGAACTGTAGTGAATGTGGTCGGCGAGAGAGGGCGCGAGTCGGCAAGGCCCGAGATAGCGGGCAAGGAGGGGAGTCGTGTGGCAGAGCCCGCAGGAAGAACACGTACGTGGTGAGCTCGGCGCGCAAATACTTACGATTACGAATATCCTTCGGAAAGCGACTTACGACACGTTTTGTGAGTTGTGTGGAGTGCGGACTATTTGTTTGTTTTACCAAACAGTTTCTCTGAAGCTCAAGTACTTAATATACTAATACTTTCATATATACATCAAGAGAGTGAGAGTTATTTATTTCCCTGTCCACGCACCGGGCACCCGCATTAGTATTAGAAGGACAAGACGACTACAATATGTTCATATATGTCCATATTATGTTATCTTTCTCTTGTATGATCTCTGTCCGTATGTAAAAGAAAAATAATTAAAAAAAGAATTAGAAAATAATTGAAAGAATAATTTTTGCATTGTTTTTTTTTATAAAAAAATAAAGTCTGAGCAAATGTGAAAAATTTGCTCATATACATATAATCATATATAATCATATTTTATATGCAATTATTACACTTATATATGATTATATATAAGCAAATAAATGAACAATGCAAAAACAATAAAAAAAATACAAAAATTATCTTTTAATTATTTTGTAATTCTTTTTCTTATTATTTTTCTTGTACATAAATACAAACAGAAATTATACAAGAGAAAAAAACATATGGACATATATTTTTTATAATATTTTTATATAATATTATATTATTCAATATATTTAAATATATTTTTATATAAAAAAATTTTTACCGGGTAGCGAAAAAATGAACATACAAGGTTGTAATGTATCAAATATATAGGTTGAATAAATTTAAATTGCTGGTGAAAAGATCTTACAAAAACATGATCATAAATAATAAAAAGACAGGCAGAAGTCTAACATCATGTCGACACAAAACGTACGTAAGTATTGTTATATTTCAACTAATAAAGGATTAATATAATACATTTACTCTCATACATTAAGATATTTTGCTTTAAATTTCTACAAAAATCTAACCTAAGAAAATTGTAGTAGCAGAACAGTCTTTTATATAATGTAAAATGCATTATTACAGAGAATTGACAGATTTACTTGGAAAGAAGCATAATATTGAGCTTCTAGTCGTATCAGGAAATAAAGGTACAATAGTAAGAACTGAAAGAGCTCTATACCTACCTAAGTTTTATATTAGATAATTACTAAGTTTCTTAATTAATATATATGTGCATATAATCTCAAAGTTTATACATACATAATTATACATTAGTTTAATTAAATGTAATTAAATGATAAAGAATGTTTTGCTGCTACAATTTTTTATATACATTAACATTACATACATTATTAACATAAATATTATTTCTATTTTTTATAATTATGATTATTCTTTTGTTGGAAAGAAATCGCTGGATTTAGTTTGTTTTGAAGCTTTTTTAGTATATATATATAATTGTTAGACAGGTGGCCGAGTTATAGATGGCCAACTTGATAGGTTATATTATCGCAAGTTTTACTAGAGAATATCCTGTTTATTTCATATTTCCATTCTTCTCATTCTAAAAACAGACATTATATCGTTAAGCAAGCGCTGATATTTGATAAATTAACGTTTAGAAACACTCATTGTTAGTAATAATCAATAAAAAAATTCGATAATTGATAATAGAATCATGTATCAGATATTTGAGTACATCTAACTTTTGAGGATTGTTATTTAATTAGCTTATCAAGAGACACGGTAGTGTCTCGCGCCAAGTAGGTACACGCGGAGCGAGACCGACCGTGACTCTTTTACGCGACGCGACGAGTTGCGAGTACTCGAAATGTTGAGATCTCATATAATAAGTGAACGGATCAAGTTCTAAGTAGGCTTGATCGATAGCTTGGGGTCGATTGGGGGGGGGGGGGGTACGTGTTTTTATTTTTCCCTTACCTACCCTACGAGCGGAGATATTGTGACGCAAAGTCGAAATGTGAAAATTTTATATTAAGATACTTCTTCTTCTACTAACGCCGACTCTCAATATATAACATATATATATATATATATATATATATATAATATATATATATATATATAAGAGAAATGTAACTTTCACTACTTTCAACGGTAGATGCATGGCTCTTTCTTGATTTCCGATAAGTCGCACGCGCGCATTATTATTGACCTAGTAGGTAAATTAGGTCGATAGACTTATCGGTCAGGAGGAAGATTTCTATTTAGGTAAATTAGGTATTATCAACCCAGCGAGTAAATCCATTCGAGTTGATATATCGATATATGTACGTGCGCGTACTGCGCTCACAAGTGCAGCACTGCGTTCAGCGCGCTGTCAGCTGTCAGGGTGACAGTACATGAAGCGCGGAAACGCGGAAACGCGAAAACACGGAAGACAAAATGTACTAGATTCCCGCGTTCCGTTCCGTCTGTTTTGATTGCCTTATATTACATGGAGCATATTTTAAGCGGAAAAGCGGAACGGAGAATTATAAAATATTAATTTTTAACGGTATTTATCGATTAAAATGCTTGTATTCAATAGATAAGCTGAAAAGATAAACATTAATAAAAATTGCAATGAATTAAGTGAACACAATTAACCCTTTAAGGCCCACACATCGATCCCGTTGGAGTAAAGTGTTATAATTTATAAGATAGTCTTAAAAGACGTCCCTGATGAAAGTTTTTTAGTTTAAAAAAAATTTTTTTTTAGTTTTTTTTTAGTTTTTTTGGTTGTCAGTTCAAAACTACACTTTTTTTTTTAATGTACATAATTATGTACTCTGGCCCCTAAAGGGTTAAAAAAAAGCTATTTTGTTTCAAACAAATAAATTTTGACGCACATGGTAGTTAAAAATAACAAAATAAATCTAACTCATGGTATTGGTTTAAATTTCATCCTCTAACCTTTAACAGAGTATCGGTATTGATACCAGCTACTATACATATTACATAATAAGCGTCTATTTTATTTCATTTATTTATCTCATTTACGCGTAATGCGATGATAGTATTAATTACGATAATATAATTAATTACGATACGATAATATAATTAATTATATTTGAAACTCTCTACTATAATAAGGTGCTTTTGTTCAATTTTCATTCAGGTAAATAGGTACTCAAAGGCGTGGTCAGCTTTAAATAAGAACGTATTTGAGATATCCAAAAAATCTTGAAATTTGCAGTCTCTCACCACCTAACAAAAAAATTGGCGAACATATATTTATTAATACCATCTCAATGTACGGACTTTGCCTTTTCAAATGAAAAAAAAAAAAACTTTGTCCTACGCCGATTATTTAGCGAAATATCGCAATTTAAAAGAGTTCCTGTTTTTTTATTATTTCAGCACGATACCGCCGGCATTTGCGTAACCTAATGTGCACCATGCATGGGGTAGTTGGCTCGGTCGGATTTTGCACATTATGTGTATATATATATATATATATATATGTATGGAGTGTACATGTGTATACACTTAATTAAAAAAAAACCTATACATGTATGCACACATATATGTGTGCATACATGTATAGGTTTTTTTTTATTAAGAAATGTTGCCACCTTTTCGACGTATCATCTTACGCAATCTTGACCTCATATTGATGCATTTTTTTTTTACATTAGATGAAGAGGTACTGCGTCAAATTTAGAATAAAATTTCTCAATCTGATGTTAAAAAATGCATCAATATAAGATCAAGATTGCGCGAGGTAATATGGCGAAGAGGTGACAACATTTCTTACTAAAAAAAACCTCTACATGCATGTACACACATGTACATTCCATACACATACACATACATACATGACGTGCAAAATCCGACCAAACAACCTCCGGCCCCGTGGTGCACATTAAGTTTTGCAAATTCCGGCGGTATCGTGCTGAAATCATAAAGAAAAAACAGGGGTTACTTTAAATTGCGATACCTCACTAAATAATCGGCGCAGGACAAAGTTCTTTTTTTATTTGAAAGGGCAAAGCCGTTGGTGATATCAATGATTATGTTCGCCAATTTTTTTGTTAGCGGAAGACTTCAAATTTCAAGAATGAGAAAATTTTCTTTGCCAGTGGATAAAATAAATAATGAGGCTTTATTGACTATAACTGACAATCTTTATTAATAATAATTCACGACGTTTCGACTCTAATTCGAGTCCTTTTCAAGTGTATAAACGTATAAAGTTCTAACAAAGACTTTCGCTAGTCACGACAGTGTGCCCGCACGTCAGATCTAAAGACTGTAAAAAAACAGAACGGAATTGCCTAAGCCAAAAGTAACTAAATGCGTTCGTGGATTAAAAAACAAAGAAACATTTCTTACAAGCTTTGTGCGTTATGTGGTGATAAAACATAGTCAAGTATTAAAAAGTAAAAAGTAAAATTGATTGTGTCGAAGAAGCACGTCTGCACGCCTCAGTTACAAGTAACACAATGAGCCATATCTAATAAACAATAATAGTTTACGACAAATAGAGGTTGTTTATGTAGCCGCTATTATTTTGTCATATATTGCCGTTAAATTCTCGGTATCTTTTTGAAGATTGATAGTATGGTTGTGTTTTTTAATTAAAAACATTTCGGCAATTTCTCTCTTTTTAACATGTTTTTCTTGAAGTAGAATTTTAGCACTGGACCAATTAAACTCATGGTTCAATTCAAGCCGGTGCTAATTGCTTATCACTGGTCTAGTTTCCACCGAGGGTTCAAATCGGGTCAGAGTCAGCCAGTTAGCCAATAGTTATGCTGGTTATAACGGAATTAACCTAATTGCAATTGTAACCAGCATAACTATTGGCTAACTGGCTGACTCTGACCCGATTTGAACCCTCGGTGGAAACTAGACCACACTGAGTGATTGCTGGCGTGCTTCTTTATGTCGGACTTATGTTCCTTGATTCGAGTTTCAAGATGTCTTTTCGTTTGTCCGATATACGTCGCGTCGCAGTCTAAACAGTCAATTTTATAAACCAATTCCGTCTGCTTCATGTCATCCAGTCTGTCCTTTCCCCTTCTAATCACATTACTAAGCTTTTTTGGTACGGTGTACATGACATCAAAGCCGCGGTTGTTTAAAATGTTGCGGATACTTTCGCTGTAGTTTTTTATATAAGGGATGGTTATAAAATTTTTCATATCGTCAGTGTTATCATTTGCATCAGATGTGACCTCGCGATTTTTAATATCTTTCAATAGTAGACTGATGCACTTATTAATAACTTGTGTCGGGTAACAATTATTTTTCAAAATTTCTTTTACAATTTTAATGTTAGTCCTATGGAACCTTTTGTCAGACAGTAAGACCGCACGATCGACCAGACCAGTAATCACATTCCTTTTGTAATTTTCAGGATGATTCGAGAAATAATTGATGTACCGTCCAGAAAAGGTTGGTTTTCGGTACCAATTTGTAATTAGTGTGTTGCCATTTCTGAGGACAGTTGTGTCTAAGACATTCAGCTCGTTATTATTTTCAATTTCATGTGTAAATTTAAGTCTAGAGTGATAGGGCGAATTAAGTACTTCATCAATGTGCGTTCTTGGAATGATCGCAAATATATCGTCTCGTAGTTCTCGTATATAGACTCGTAGTTCCATCTCCAATTCATTATGCAGTTTTTTTTACTAGAAATAAACACATAGATTAAACGAGTAGATATATTTCTGGTGAATTTGACAAATGCAGAAAGTTCTTGCACAACAATGAAGACATTTTTGTCACTAACGCTGATAAAGGACAAGTTACGGTAGTAATGGATAGAAATACATACATAAATCAGATGAAAGAATTACTCAATGACCCAACCACCTACAAAAAGTTGAAAAAAGACCCTATCAAAAGCTTAACAACTAAACTTAACAACTTAATAAAATCGTGGCTCGACCTTGAAATTATCGATGATCGCATTTATAGACGGTTGCACTGCACGAATGGCAACCTTCCGAGATGTTATGGGTTGCCAAAGATACATAAAAAAGGTTTTTCCACTACGCATTATCGTATCAACACTTGGAAGCCCTTTATACAACGTAGCTGCTTTTTTCCATGACATTCTACACAAGTCCGTCCCCAAATCTAACTCTTTCATAAAAGATAGCTGGTCATTCGTTAAAAAAATACAAAACCTGACAATTCTACCGGACGAATTATTGGTTTCACTCGATGTCATAGCGCTTTTCACTAACATTTCGATAGAATTAGTATTAAAAGGTATCGAAAAAAGATGGAACTACATCTCACAGTTGACCACATTCAGCCTACCGTAGTTCCTACACGCCATGGAATTAATTTTGAATTCCACTAGTTTCATATTTGACGGACAGATATGAGCAGATCTTCGGCAGTCCTACGGGTTCTCCACTCTCCCCCATACTTGCCGACATAGTCATGGATGACTTAGAAACATTCTGCCTCAGCTCTCTAAAATTAAAAATCTCCACGTTCTTTAGATATGTTGACGATATATGTGCGATCATTCCAAGAACGCACATTGATGAAGTACTTAATTCGTTTAATAGCTATCACCCTAGACTTAAATTTACACATGAAATTGAAAATAATAACGAGCTGAATTTCTTAGACACAACTGTCCTCAGAAATGGCAACACACTATAATTACAAATTGGTACCGAAAATCAACCTTTTCTGGATGGTACATCAATTATTTCTCGAATCATCCTGAAAATTACAAAAGGAATGTGATTACTGGTCTGGTCGATCGTGCGGTCTTACTGTCTGACAAAAGGTTCCATAGGACTAACATTAAAGTTGATATAAAACGTGTTAATTCATGAAATTCTCAATATTTTTTATTGTATGTACGTAATATACTCACCGACGAAATTCGACGAAATTGGATAACGGAACGGCGTACGCAGAAAATCGCGGAACAAGAACCAATTAAAGTCTATCCAGACAAATTTGCATAGCGCATAAACATAAGCATAAAAAAATTGATTGGTCCGTATATCTGCATAAGGAAATAGATCAATCTATTTCTTTATGCATAATATAGGATGCTTCATCTATGCAAGTTTGTCTGGATTGACCTTTAGGGTGCGGTCCCACTGATCACTGGACTGATATTTTCCGCGTATCGCGTAACCAATCATCAGGCTGCGCCCGCTAATGGTACCGTTGATTGGGAATGACTGTTATTGTTGCCAGTGTACATTGCTATGTACGTAAGCGATCCCAGTAACAGCCAAACAAAGAGTAGTCCTCTAAACAAAGAGAAGTCCTTTGAGTAAATTTCACAGAAATTTATTAACTAGTGATCGATTTAACACACATGTTAAATGCACTACCTTAATCTTGCTTAAAGTATGAAAGTCAGTTAAAAATTCGAGGACATCCGATAACTGATTCTTTAAAGATTCAGAGGCATTCGTGTTGTCGATCGGCGACATGTCTGTTCCCACATAGCACAAAACTCAACAGAAATGTTTCAGAAACATTTCAAAGTTTCCAAAAAATTTCTAAATAACACTAAAACGTCATTGGTACATCTAAAAAACATAACATAGAAACATAACATTTAAAACGTTTATATGATGTTCATGAAAGGTTTTTATATACAATTCAGCTGAAATAATATGTACAATGGAAGTACTGCCGGTATTCATGTAGATCTAAGAAATCCGAAAGGAAATCCTTTACTAAACATCAGTGACAAGGAAAAAAGTACATCACCGATAAGAGCTAATTTAAAAATATCACTTTGGTACATGACTTTTAATTAACAAACTTTAAGTAACAGACTTTTATGAACGTTTTTGTCTTCTATGCTTGAAGAAAATATTGTTTTATTCTTAAAGTTCTTATTTCTTAATATTTTTTATTTCTTAATATTCGTAATGTGTTTTATTTTCTTACTTATCATAAAGTGATATTTTATGTGCAATGATAATTATATTTAATATTTTTTTATATTTTATATTCAATTTTTTTATATATAGATCTTCTACATATTTATTAATTCACGCAGGGTGAAAAATGCGTTACTCGTTCTTTCAAAATGTTAAATATTATTATGACCTTCACGCGGTTTATTTATGTGAATTTCAATGTTAAGACAATGCGCTGAAGATGACCTCAAAAAGGGTCGAAACGTACGTCATTTGACTACTTTTGACTGTATTAATTATTAGTTTTGCAAAATAAATCTTAGCGGCTTTATATCACGCTCGGCTCTTATTGCCTGAATTTAATTTAAATTTTTTTTATATACAGAGCCTCTACATATTTATAAATTTATATACTTGCTTACAAAATAGAGCGATGTGAAGAAAACAATAATATTAAATATTTAATTAATCTATTTTTCTAAATTTTTAAAAAATATTCTTGAAAATTTTTCTATATCTTCTAAAAAATAATTTTGCAACTCCATATTTAAATACAAAATAATAAAGTACGATAAAATTATTTTTTGTTAACTTGATCAGCGACCTTTCAATTCGGGACTAAATATCGATCAAAAATATACATAAAGTAAAATTTAATAAAACTAAAAGTTCATATAACTTTATGTAGGGTCCCTTTAGAGAAATGGGAGAACTTTAAAGAGATAGCTCAAATATGGAATAAATGTGATTGTAAGTAAATGCGAGAACAAAATGTTTATGCAATCAAATACAATTTATTTTGTGGTTAACATAGTTTGTTCTCTCATTTACCTAACGGTTTTAATTATCCTACTATATGAGCATATGTAATAATTGCCAGATATCTCTATGCAACGTACTCAAAATGTTTTGCAAAACATCTCAGAGGTGGTAGCAAAATCTCTAGGAGATGTGTATGCAACCTTTCATAAAGGTCTTTGTGACAAAATAGCGGACATTTTCACGTATCTAAGACATATATGAGACATTTATGAGATCTTTTTTGAAACGCTTTGCGAAGGTCTCTGAAAGGTATTTGTTGAGTTTTGTGCTGTGTGGGTTTGAATATTATTTTCCATCGCAATGACACCATTAGGCAAGGATCCTCCAATATCCTGCGTTAATTACATTATTATTGATATCTCTTCGACTTATCAATTTTTAATTATATGACAATTAAATTATGTCTGAGGTTTAAGCTAAAAACCTTAACGTATGTCATAAATATTCCGATTACTTACTTGGAGCACAAACTGAAGCAGTAACAAAAAATTAGAGTCCGGTATTGTAATTTTAAATTTAATGGCCTGCATTAACTCGAATACAATCGTTCTCCCGAAAAAGTGTTTGTCACGATCACGAGTAAATCCTCTATGGCATAAATAGCATAATAAGTCCGTTAAATAATTATATTATGCAATGTTGAGTTTTGTATAGCGTAACTTAATACTTTGGAGAATGGATCCAGCATTCCCTAAAAGAATCTTGGATATACAACACTAATTCAAAAAGAAAAAAGAATCTCCCCACACAGCAAAATATATCTCCAAGATATTTAGAAGATATCTGAATGACGGAATATCTGATTGCGCAAGATATCATGAGAATATCTCAAAGACATCTCCAAGAGATTACATAACAATCAATTAAAAATGCATTCTTACCATATTTTCAGATGTTCCGCTATCCTGCTTTGTGAGTGCTGCATTATGAGTGTCACGCTTCGTATCCTCATTCGATTTATTCGTATCTAAAAGAAAAATATTTCATAGTGTTTGCTTGTTAAACAACTTTCCATAAAATATTACACGCAATATGCACATGGATATTTGTAATCGTGAGAAATCCTACGATCAGCGCGTACAAACCTTAATTCGATGTCTGAAATATCGAGAGCTTGACGTACTCGCTCGACTAAGCTGGAGAAATCTCTCTGAGGGCCAACCGGCAACAGTCATTCTGGCGTTGGAAATTCCATTTGAGAAACGCTATGCGGACTCGTAATGTCGCTGGACATGCAAGTCTCGCTGTCTTGCTCGAACGAAGAACCTATAAAATTACAATCAACTTCAATCTTTTCATATTAGACAGTCTTCTTTCCATTTTACTTTACTCAATGCATTAATTATCTATTCTATTATCGCTCTAAATATCTACTCACCGACTGTTAAAATGTCCATTTTTGACAACGGCGATTCTGGCGAGAGCCACATGTGTCCTCGCATTTTAATACACGTTGCGCAGTTCGTGATCCTGTAAGAAAAATTGCTTATCTTATTTGTTATTAAGTAATAAAATTTGTTATTAATTAATAATATGCGAATTGCTTACCAAATTTTAAAAGGTTTATTGTATATAGTTTTCAAACTTGTAGGATAAACCAAGGCGAATTGGACTACCCTAAACAGAAGTGAATATTTATGTTGTTATAATAAGTTTGTTTGTATTGTTTTTATAGATCTAGACAAGTTATCAGACGACTCATAAGACGCTAAGCGACTCATAAGCTGATTACAAGAAAAAATTTCCCTCATTGAAAGAATTACTGTTCTCTGGTTTGCTTCATCTGATCATGCGCAATCTGAACATGGCTTAAAATTTTATCGGTGGCTCTGAAGTAGAACTAATTAACCAAATTTAATTCACAACCATATGAAATAGGGGTAGAAAAGGTCGGAGAACATGATAGAATTTGAAAAAATATATGTTAATATGTAAAAAATCATAAATCAGTAAAACTGGGCTTCGACAAAAATTTCTAGAAAAATTTAAAATTTCTATTTTAATGTATAACTCAAGAACTAATTAACCAACATATATATGAAATAGGGGTAGAAAAGATCGGAGAACACGATAAAATTAGAAAGAACTCTATATATTCTCTAATTTTTGCTATCTTAGAGACCAGCTAGAATTTTAACCGCGCTGACTTCAAATTCAAGACCACGCAGATCAATAAACCAGAACAGTAATTCTTCAATGAGAGGAATTTTTTCTTGTAATCGGTCTTATGAGTCGTCTGATAACTTGTCTAGATCTATAAAAACAATACAAACAAACTTATTATAACAACATAAAATGTCACTTCTGTTTAGGGTACCCCAAGTCGCCTGCTTGGTTTATCCTGCAAGTTTTAACCAACTCATCTCCAATATTAAATAAAATTATGTACAATCAATGTATTTTTCCACAGAATCACGCCGAAAAAAGTGTCGCTCTGCGACGCGATATGAAACAATTATTGTTAGTTCCATTATTGAGTATCAAGCACCACATGGTAGTGGCATAGTATAATGCTGCGTTCCCACTATACGCGTCGCGCGTCGCGTCACGACGCCGCGTCATGAGTTATCCAATCAAAACGTTTCATTTTATGACGTCATTTTAAAATAAAACGTTTTGATTGGATAACTTATGACGCGGCGTCGTGACGCGACGCGTATAGTGGGAACGCAGCATAACGTAGTGGTGCAATATTATGGCTGGTTCATAATCAGAGGCCCGATTCTCTAACGAGAAACGTATGCGCAAACTCTGCTCTAACAGAAAGGCTGCAATTGATTGGCTATCGTACAGTTTTTAGCAATAAGCTTGCAGCTTTCCTGTTAGAGCAGAGTTTACATGCGTAAAAAGTACGATCAAAAGTACGATTTGAAACACGATGTCTGCAAAATCGTACTTTTGATCGTACTTTTTCGACTCGGAGTCGGGTCGAGTCAGCAGATCGAATACGCAATAAGAAGCGACGCGGTAGCCAATCAAAGTTCGTTAACTTTCGGCGAATCTTAAGCCCCTTGCACAATGCCAGGCAACAGGCAATAGAAACAGGGAATAGAAATCAGAAATCATGTATAAATGCAGAATAAACAGTGACACAGGCAATAGACACAGAGTTTCCGTCACGTTGGAAATTCTGTGCCTATTGCCTGTTGCCAACCAATCATAGCATTCGAATATTTTAGGTTGTAATTAACGATTTTTTGGTTATTTCCTGTTCCTATTGCCTGTTGCCTGGCATTGTGCAAGGGGCTATAGGCCAGTATCATGGTGTAAAGCGGGGAGCACACATTTTTGCATAACGCATAATACGTAAGCATAAGAAAACTGATTGGTCTATTTCCTTATGCACATGTGTATGGACCAATCAATTTTCTTATGCTTACGCATTATGCGTTGTGCAGAAGTGTGTGCTCCCCGCTTAAGGATTATGGTGTGCTCAATTGCCTGGGAAAATTCGGATAATGACGTCACTCGTGTCGAATTGTGTAAACAGAGTAGCCAACGTCTAGAAGTAAAACATTTTTGGTGTTGTAATACTCTCTGTGAAGTTCCCAGGGGCCCAATTCTGTACACGCTTACCGACAACTATAGGTTTTTCATATCGTATAAAAGCTGCGCAACGACGCTTATCGAATCGATGGTTGTCGGTAAGCGTGTACAGAATATGGGCCCAGGTAGCAAATCTCAAAAAGGTATCTGTAAGTTATCGTTTTAAGGTTGCCTTTATGATTTTACCATAAGATGACCAATCGATGCCTTTAAATCGATATCTCGTTTACTCTGTTATCCGAATGATGTCTTTTTTTATTTTTTTATTTTTTTTATTTTTTTATTCAGATAAAAGAAGGACCATGGGAGAGCCCATATGGTCTACATACATGAAGCGGAACTAGTTGTATCGCAGCTACATAAATTGGCCATTTACATGAACGCCTCAATCAGAGACGTCCCAATCACAATTCACATTTAACTAAAAATGGAGCATATAATAAAGTAAATATTTCGCAAGGGAATATTTCGCCCCAAGGGGGATGAGACATCCACGCATCCGCGCGCAAAGCCCCTAAAATAGTTGGAAGGAAGTAATCCTCCTTGTCTAACCGGAAAATCCTAAACATAACAGCACAGCCCGCAACTATTAATTAAGATTAAGAATTTAGAATTTTTATACACTTAAGACTATGATAACTGTTAGAACTTAAATCTAAGGTACATCTAAATATAGAAATTTAAAAATTAAAAATTAAAAATTAAAAACTAAAAATTTATAAATTAGAGAAAAATAAAAATTAAAAATAAAAAAAAAAGAATTATAAAAACAGTTCTTAAGGTTGAAAACACGAAATAATTCTATTCATAACTACGAACTAAAATATACGACTAAATATTTGACCAATTGTACATTAACTAAAATTAAGCAGAGCACACTTCGACAGCGCATAACTAACGGACCCTAAACTGGGTACAAAGTTACCCAACAAACCGTGAGAAATGAGGATCCGCATCAAATGAAAATCGGCAATGAGCATATGAACTCCTCCAGAATGAATGCCACCTCCGGTGAGGGGATTTGAAGTAAAAACTCCAATAAAAAGGGGCCGTATCCAAACAGCTTGGACAGGGCCTTTACCAAAATCGCGCGTTGCTCGTCATACTGAAAACAAGACCAGAAAACGTGCTCGGGAGTCTCCAGTTCCCCACAATATGGACAATCCGGGGAGTCCACGATGAGAAACCTAAACAAACTGTCCCGAAGAGATGAATGACCACATCTCAACCGATTAATAGTTGTGAATGCTCTTCTTTTCATAATCAACCCATCAAACCACGCCCTCCTATAGTTGAAGTTATCTTGATCATAAAAGACTGAGAAAAATCTGGACCCTCTGAAGATCCTTTCCCCATAACCCCACTCGATTGACTCTCTGAAAGTTTCATTTTTCCATAACCGTTTTAATTCTCTATGAGGGATTTCGTTAAAGTCACCACGGGGATCGTCACAGGCCGCTTTGGCAACCCTATCTGCAAGCTCATTTCCTTTTATACCTCTATGCGAGGGAATCCAGACTAAATTTATACTCCAATTCTTCCTTTTGAATTCAACCAGAAGATTTCTTATTTCTAAGATCAAAAAAGAGGCACGGAAGGGTTTAAAGCTAGAAGAAATAGCAAGTAGGTTGGACAACGAGTCGGAGAAAATAAAGGCTTCGGACCACCCTTGCTCCTCACAGATCTGAAGAGCTTTTAAGATGGCCATTGATTCCACTGTAAAGGAGGATAGGAAACCAAAAGAGGACGATCTAAAGAGTATGGTACCGGAGTCTAGAACAACGGAGAGACCAGCAGAGTCCACGCCCTCCCCTTTAATAGATCCGTCTGTAAATATAGCTTTACTCGAGAGCAAGGCATGGCCGAATAACTCGTTAAACTTGTCAGATGGAGAAGAGTCTCTTTTAATTACATATCCAGAAACCATATCCACCTCCAAACGAGAGAAAAGAGCCTCAAAATTTCTAGGATAACAAATCGGATATTCCCTTTGAGGAACATAATTCACATATTCCTGGAAGGAGGACAGTGCCTCAGAAAAGGGGTCGTTCATACGCTTCCCGTGTAGGATGGGACGGATATCATTTAGGTATGTCAATTTTTCAATGAGAGGGTGTGATGCATTGGACCAAGCTCTAAAAAGGAAGCCCAAAGCTAAGTATTTAAGCCTGCAATAGAGAGAGGGTTCTCGAAGTTCCGCAAGCATAACGTTAAGGGGAGTGGATCCCCTGTAGCCCATAACGAGTCTAATCGCTCTCATCTGAATCTTGTCCAACTTTGTGGACAAGTCCCTAGAAACAGAGTTCACAAGAAAACCCGCATATTCCAGTCTAAAACGGACCAAAGCCCTATATACTTTTCTCAGTACATATGGATCAGAACCCCACCATTTCCTACCTAAGCATTTAAGAGTTCTAATTGAATTGGCACACTTTTTTTCTAACTTCATGATGTGAAATTTCCAATTTAGATTCCTGTGAAAAGTGACTCCCAAAAAAGATATTACCTCAGAAGGGTAAATTATTATACCCGAAACATTCAGAGGAGTATTGATTTTCATTCTAGTCTTATTGAAAATGCAAAATTGAGTCTTTAACGGAGATAGTACCAATCCGATTTCTTTTAGTCCCCTATCAATATGTCTGATGGCACGTTCCAGATTTTTGATACCGATTGCCACCGATGGGGAGGATGAGTAAAGGCAAATATCGTCCGCGTATTGAAGCATGTGCACATCATTCTGTACCAAATTTTCTATATGACTAACATATATAGCGTATAATATCGGGCTCATAACGCTACCCTGCGGAAGACCCCGATAGGCAAATCTTTTTTCATCCACCTCATGGAAACAGCATGAAACCTTCCTAAAAGAGACAGAATTATAAATAAATGCTTTAATAAGAGGGGGAAGGCTAAGAGAAGCCAATTTATCAATAAGGACATCCGGGAGAACGGAATCATAGGCTGATTTTACATCTAGAAACGCAGTGGGAATAGCTCTCTTCTCCTCAAACCCTATCAAGATATCAGTATATAAAATTGTCAAATTATCAAGGCAGCTTCTTTGTCTCCTAAACCCGTACTGCGAATCCGGAATAAGCTTGTTAACCTCTAGCCACCAAAGAAGCCTATTAGTCACCAGCCTCTCCATGACCTTACATAGACACGATGAGAGTGACATAGGTCTGAACTTATTATTGGAACCTTGCTTCGGGATGAAAAAGACCAGATAGTCCCTTCATTCCTCGGGAAAACTACCTTCCTCATAAAGGAGATTATAGATTTTAAGAAGAAAAGACCTGCCTAAAGGGGAGAACTTCTTAATAACCCTGTAATCAGTACCATCTAGTCCAGGACTAGACCCAATGTTTACTGACTCCAAAGCCCAATCAAGCTCTTCAGGAAGAAAGGGTAAATCCATAAAGGGGTCAGTCCCCGGAGAATTAAGAGAATTGGTGGGAGGGGACGGGGGAACCCATGGGGGGAAAAGGTCATCAATTTGATTGCGGACACTCTCAATTTTTTCGACTGGAACAGCTTTACCCGTCTCAGTCCGATTCCATCTAGAATCAAATCTCTTCATAGTGTCCCAAACTATTTTGGGATTCGTATCCCTACTAAGAGATTCTGCAAATTTCTTAAAACCTTCAAATTTAATCCTTTTTAAACCCCTCTTTGTCACAGTGCATTGATTCCTGTAAGATTCGTAATCCGTAGCCCTACCTGTTTCCAGAAAGGTTTGTAATTTTACTTTTCTCTCGGCTACTAGAGCATCACACTCCTCAGTCCACCAAATACAAGGAGAGTGAGGGGGAGAAGGAGGAGGGTTACGAGGATCTCCCGGGGAAGCCTCCACCAAGGCCTTTTCCACAATCGCCAAGAACGATGAATATAAAACTGTAGGACTAGGTTGTTCTGATGACATTAAGAGTCTAAGATCCCTGTCCATAACTGAACTAAAAAGTTTCCAATCCGTGTACTTATTATATAGCCTAGTTCGCTTACGTGGGGGAAATGAGGAACCTTTGCTCAACGAAGACGTAATCAAAACCGGGAAATGATTCGAACCCCAGGCATCGTTCAAAGTCTGACATCTAAATCTGGGAGCGATGGAAGCATGACAAAACGCCAAATCTATGATTGAGGGGCCGCACGAGGCGTTACTCAGAAAGGACGGGGCACCATCGCTTATAAGAACGAGTTCTGTATCCTCGATTGCCGATGACAATGATCTACCCGACTGGCAGAGGAAAGAGGATCCCCACGCCGGACTATGAGAGTTAAAGTCGCCTACAAATATGCATCTATTAGTTCCAATACCATTAGGGTCATCAAATTGAGTAAAAAATCTTACCCATTCATTTTCAGAAATTTGGCCACTCTGTGGAGGCTTGTAACAAGATACAATAAAAAGATTCATATCAGAGAAAAAAATCTCAATCGCACAGGCTTCTACTTTACCCGCACAGTCCTCCACAACGGAAACCTCTCTGTATTTCAGAGAGTGGCTGATCAGAATAGCCACCCCTCCGCCTCTGCCAATAACTCTATCCCGTCTAACCGTATCGAATCCTCTCAGCATGAAGCTAAATTGCGGCTTAAGCCACGTCTCCGAGATCGCAGCGCAGTCGAACAATGTACTCTGCTTTTCCAATTCTTGATAACGTTGTAAAACAGAATGTGCATTCCAGTGTACAAGTCTAAATTTATCCATTTCAAACGTAATAAAGAGAACAAATATAAGTGAAAGAAATAGTAAAAGGTAAAAGTAACTCCTTAGGGTAGATACAAACAGATAACGTTACAAAATAATTAAGATGCGCTCAGGGATGTAATGCAAAAGAAGATATAAATCAAAATACTTAAAATTTATATATATAAAAATGAGCGCTCAAACAAAAGAACAGAAAATAAAACTTAGCACTATTCCTTGGTGGTTCCCTCGTGAAGCTTTAAGGTATTCTCCAGCCTATTCAGCAAAACATCCACTTGCTTCATGGCGGACGCCCTTTCCATTATTTCCAAAAGCCTGGATGAGATTTCCGGGGCACAATGCTTAAGACTTGCGACAAACGACCTTCCTTTTGGACTAGACTGAAGACTATAGCCGGAATATTTGACGTCAGCATCCCTCCCTTCGAAGGAAGTGGAGGAAAGTTCTTCGAAGAAAAAACTGGTGGTCGCCGATCATCGAAGAACGGACAGTTTTTTTCCCTCTTCTGTACCAGAGCCCTTGCCTCCATGAAGGGCAAGTTGTCAACAGCCATCACCTTTGAGATCTCGAGATTCTTCAAATATTTGAGACACTTCCTGTCACTGGTAGCAAGCTCCTCCTCGCAGTTTATACACTTCTTTGGCTTAGTGCAGGGAGCCTCTTTAGAACTTGTGTGATCCTTGCTTCCGCATTGCAGACATCTAGGATTTTTTTCACAATATTTTGCAAAATGTCCAAAAAGGCCGCAGTTAAAGCACAGCCGTACCGACCTTTGAAATAGTGACGTGTGAACTATTGTCTTGAAGATTTTGATATGATCCGGAAGATCCTCTCCCATTTTCTGAATGTAGACCGCTTGCGAGTCCGACCAAATACCAGTAGTACGATCCCTTCTTTTTAGTCTAAAGAGATCCAAAATCAGAATGTCTTGATTCTCATCTTCAATTGTATTTTTTAAATCAGTCAGAGAGAAATCAAGGGGAATACTTCTTATCACAAATTGTCGAGATAACTTGTATTTTGGGATGTAAGTTGAAAATCCAGCTTCTTTAATATACTTATTCTTAAGAGCTGCATTAGCCGCAGCTTTTGACGGGAATGTAACCTTCCATGTATTAAACGAGAAAGGCGCAACACTCTCATATTTCACGTTTGCTGACATAAGTTTCTTTGCCATTGTGAGAATAGAGATGCGTCTTCTGGGCTGGTCCTTTGCCGTAGGCATACGAAAGAGAACAATGAAAGGAGATTTTGTATAAGCACCATATATAGCTGGAATCTCACTTGTACCAGGCTTATTGCCCTGATTACTATTTGGCAGGTTAGAATCACCCTTATTATTTGTCTTCATTTTTTGTTGTACCGATGTAGCCTGAGACTGTTTTCCTGCATTCTTCGGGGAAGGAACAGATGTAGTAGAGTTGACCTGCCTCTTCTTGTTGCATCTAACATTCGAGATAGATTCGGTAGCCTCCTCATCTTCGGTGGAAGAAGGGGGGAGGGGACGCTTTCTCGTTTCCTCAACAAAATCCATGACATCCTTTATTGTAGCCTGATTACTTTTCTCCGACTGCGATAAAAATGCTTGGAAATCGTCTCTTACATCTTCGTAATTAGGCGAAACGGGGGACGGGGGATCGTCCCCTGCCGACATGCCGGCTTAGAGTGAGGTTAGCCGCCCCACTCGCGAAGGAAAGATTTCTCACACGCAGTAAACAGGAAAAGCCCCGGAAATAATGACTCCCGGAAAACAGCGGATGCGCCTGTACACGCAGAGCGCACAGAATAAGCCCAATAATCCGCGATTCGAGCACACGCAGCAAATATAATGCGAGCGAAGACTCGTCACCGTGCGCACACCACGGTGGCGAAACCGGAAGTTTAACAGAGAAAGTATGGGAGAACTAGTCGGGAGATTGAGCGGTACGTTTCACGCTTTTAATCAGATATAACGCATCATTAAGGCATCGAAATCTATCATTTTGATTTCATTATCTTTTTTTTCCAGGAGATACACAACTTATTAGCTCCGCTGTCACGTCCAATGTATCAGATGGTTTGCGCTCCGCTATTATGGCCATTACAGGAGTGTCCATGTATCCAACGCGAGAGAAGATGCCTGTGTTGAAAGGTTTTAATTTAAACGTAGAGAAAGGTTCTGTGACGGCTTTTAATAATTTACTGTCATGTAGTATTATGTTTGCAAAAATACAACGCAATTTTTTGAGTTATATGTAAGGACATGTAAGGTATATATAATAAAGAAAATGTAATATCAAGTAAAAAATCCTTTTTTATTTATATATATATATATATAAATATGTAATATTAAGTAGATTAAAATCA